>SNQJ01S0169443.1:10827-31523 GCA_010110895.2 Picea sitchensis
CAAGAGCAGTTGGAAAAGAGTCAAGCCAAGTACAAGACGAGACATGACAAGCATCGTGTTGATCACAGTTTCCAAGTTGGAGATGAAGTTTGGCTTTACATCAGTAAGGAGAGGCTTAAAGGAGAAGGTAAAAAATTGAAACCCGATTCGATATGGTCCTTTCAAGATTATCGACAAGATTGGTAACAATGCCTTTCGTTTAGGTTTGCCTCCTTATATGAAAATGCATGCAGTTGTTAATGTTGAGAATTTGAAATTGTATGAGCCTCCGTTGATTGATGATCATGGAGAGAATGTTCATATTCCTTCTATAGATGATTTTTCCCTAGAATATCTTACAGAACTGCATGAAGACACCATCCTTGATAGGAGAATGCGAACTTCAAAACGCGGAAATGTGGAGTATCTTCGAGTTGGTCTTAAAGGAACAAATCCAAGCAAAGCCAAGTGGATCAAGGTTGGAATAGTGAGGGAACTATACCCTCATCTTCAAATAGACTGAAAATAGTCTTTTGGAGGTCCAAAAGCTTTCCAATAGGGAGGTGTGATCAGGGGATCAAATTTTGTTCAAAAATTCAAAGTGCTCGGAATCACTTCAAATCGGACAAGAGCGCAGGCCTCTTCGTTGCGAACCCAACACAACTCATTTGGGTTCAAACGGATGTCGGGAGCGAGAGATATCATGTTCTGTTCAAATTTACAAATAGGCAAAAAAGGGTTGCCGACTGTACATTCCGTACGGACGCTGACGTGGCAGGCCATACGACATGTGGCAGGATGGAATTCAGACAATTGGTAGGTGACTTGGCATGTTTGGTAGTGAATGGAGTGACGACACGTGGCTCAGTTAGTGTCCGCCATGTGTCATCCATTATTTGGTTAAAACTTATGTCGATGGTCGGAGTCGACCCCGCGACCTCCGGGCAGGGGAAAAGACTTGGCAAAGAGCCGCCAACCGGTACGCCACCACTTGTTACTTATTATATATATGGCATAAAATTTATATAAGTTTGAATGTGCAGGTGGTTTGGGCCGCGAACGGGCCGGGGCCTAGCCCCAACCCTTGGTCGTGCACTATATAACATATGAACCATGGTTATAGTGTATGGGAATGCACGCGGTTAATGTGTGTTCCAACGGTTATTACAACGAACCGCCATTTGGCCTTTGACCATTGGCTTATGAAACGGAAGCCCATGTTTATGCTAGCGCGTGGTTGCATGGGTCAATATGACCTGGCCCTTAACGGTTAGGGGCTAGGTGCGCCCGTAACTGTCCTACAATTTGCACAGTTCATGCGGTTACATCCGATGCTAGGTTTTTACGCTTAAATATGTGTGTGGGCTAGGTTGAGCCATAGAAGGTGTGTTTTGTAGATGCAGAGACAACAAGCTTGAAGGGGGGACTTCCAGGAAGCCTATCTTCTTCAATTTTTGGCCAAATGAGGTGCCGAAAAAGCCCAACTAGGCATTTTTGGACATTCTGAAGCCATTGAAGTAATCTATTTGGCAGTTTGATCATTGTAAAGAACATTTTTTATCACTTTGAGAAAATAATACAAATGATCCATTGGAAGCTGGACCAGGAGATGTAGCCCAAGAGAGGGGTGAACTCCTTTATCATTTGTTGTGTTATGTGTTTTTTGTTCATTGATTATGTTGTTGTTTATATGCATCTTGAATGAGTAAATCATATTATAAGTTGTGTTGCAAAGATGATCCATTTTCATTTTTAACACATAAAATTTTACTTGCAAATATTTTCAAGAATACAAGTCTTCTTCATTTTTAGATCAGAATAAGATGTACTAATTATTTTTGGACTTCACAACTTTCACACACTCGACCCCTAAGTACCCTTTTTAGGGATGGGGTTGAACCAGTTGTTCATGGATGTACTAAAAAGTTCAAATAAAAACATTATTTCAGATATGGAAAACTCTGAAACAAGGAATAAGATGTACTAATTATTTTTGGACTTCACAACTTCCACACACCCGACCCCTAAGTACCCTTTTTAGGGATGGGGTATAAATTTTTTGCTTCCTTAATTCATCTCAAATCCCTGTAACTAGCATTACATCATCTTCAATTCGACAAGGGTTTTTCAATGACTATAAATTTGTCCAGATCTGAGTTCTGGATCGAAAGATATGGCATTTATATTTCTTTATGCCTTCATCGACTATATTCACTCACCACCATGTGGCATCCACGTGGCTCCCTATCACCCAACACGCCACATCATCATAGCATACAAAGACTCGCCCAACCATAGGTTGATGCTTGTCTAGCTCTTATAGGCCTATTAAATTAATTAATCATTATCAGGATAAAATCCCACTCTTTACTAATAATTTAAGTAATCCCCATTAGGTATATTTAATCTTCATTAATTCCTTAACCTCGTAATTACATTTTTATTTAGCCTACATTATCGGCCCAATAAAACCAAATATTACTTCCCTTTCACCTTGGGAATCCCACAATTTGGGGTGGATTAGTGATAATTATTATATTAGTACCCCATCACATTAACTCATAACCCAAAAATGTCACTAAATAATTTTAATTAATTATATTATATTATAATCATAATGAATTACATTATAATATAATTCATTATCATTGATTACACTTAGGGTTATTAAAATCAATTAATGTAATAAATCTCCGAAAACCCCCCAATGTCGAATCTCTGGAGAGGATCCCACTTATATTATACCTTGATGAAAATATAATTAATTATATTACCATATAATATAATTAAATACATTTAATATTTATTATAACATTGGAACACAGAAAGTAGGTTCGAGCCTTCGTCCATTTTATCTCATGTACTCTATCACCCCAAACATCCCGAAGTCTCAAAGTTCCAAACTCCTAGAGTCACGAAGTCTCAAAGTCTCGGAGTCCCGAAGTCTCGAAGGGGTCCACGCTTATACATGTTACACATTAAATATTAATTTTAAAAAGGGAAAAAGGATTGGCCTCAACTTTATATATATATATAGATAGATAGATAGATAGATAGATATAGATATATATTGCACCCCTTTGGAAATTGTGCTTGGGTTTATTAAATCCCCAATAATATATTTAATATTGAAATGAGAGAAAATTCTTTGGGTTAACTCTTTCGGCTCTTCAACACACTCTTCATTCTCAAACATCTCGGAGCCCCGAAATCCTAAAGCCCCAAAGTGGTCCCATGCACATGGGTTATAAAATGTATATAATATAATTATTTGTGGAAAGGTTGACCTTGTCCATCCATTAAATTTTGTACTTAATAATTATGATTTTTCCGTTAAATGTTTTCCTAAGGAGACTCCAAGCTAGAAGCCTTTGGGATTTATTACAATTCCATCACTTCAACATACTGAAGCCCCGAAGTCCCAAAGTTCCATGTCCATACATTACACGTTAAATAATAATTTAAATGGAAAAAGAGGTTGGTCTCGTTCATGTGATCATTGTAATATATTAATTTATAATAAACCCTGTCAAAATTTGTGCCCAGGTTTTCATAAATTTCCAATATATATATATATATATATATATATATATATATATATATATATATATGTTAATAACAATTTCACACGTTTTTCACTCTTGATGCTTGAAGTCCCAATAATTACGAAATTATTAAGATGTTGATCGTGGGTGGAATAATCATGTTTAGTATGTGATCCTCCGACCTTCAGCTCATTCTCTAGTTCACCCTCGACTTCAAACCTCCAGAGTCCTGAAGTCGTGAAGATCCAAAGTTTCAAAGTGTGTTAAGAAATTATCATAGAGAATAGTCATGGGTTTATTAATATGCACATATATGTTATATATAGATATATACATATAAATATGTACTACCATATCCTTACATGAAATCAATATTTGGTAAGGTTTAAATAAAACATGTTTAATTCAACCTGAAATATAGGAAAAATGGAAATTAGTTTCCTTATTCCAGACTTTTAAAATAATAAAATAAAATCATATTCAGGACATAAATTTCTCCATTTAAAATATGGTTTATAATTTCCCTTCCTCACATAGGTAAAGGAGTAAACTTTCTTCCTATTTCTTTTCTTTACTTCCCTTACCCAAATTTAAGGAAATTGGCCTTAAAACAAGGATTTGCCCCTATAGCAAATTCTGGTGTTTTTACTGTTAGTTACAACTCCCCAATTTAAGGGGATTCCTTCCAAGTTTGTAGGGATTTTATCCCATAATTAGCATAAGTGTTTATTAAAGTCCATAATTACCATAAATATTTATTAAAGTCCAAATAAAGTTTTTGGAGCTTTTGTATTTTAACAAATTTAGGAAATTCCTCATTTATAATGAATCTTAATGTTTAATAACATTTAGACTATTTCCTTAAAGCCCAAATACAATTATGAAGTCTATTATTTACCAAGTATTCTAATATAGAGCTCTGGAGCATATTTAGATCATAATTAGTCTTAGGCAGAAAGTTCATCTCTTTATTTTTAAATTTTTGTAGAGATTCTAGTTAATTTGTATGTTCTCATTAGAAAAAGAAGATGGGTTGTAAATGTAGATCAACCTTACCAATTACACCCAGAATTATTCTTTTAGAAACACAAACAGATAAGAAGTAAGGAGATAAGTTAAAATAGTATTTAACTGAAAGCTTACTCATAAATTCACCTAAGTTCCTGAACTGATTTAACAGAGGCTGAATTTTCCTTTCTCTAGAAAAATTGTTATCTCCTTTATGTACTTAGATTTATTCATACACATGTATACTTCAGCAAGTGATCCGCCCACATTATATTCCAAATATGAATGTCTACCTATCACTAACACTTTCTTTGTCTAGATAGGTACAAGAAGAAGGTAAAGTAAAAAATAGAGGTGATTTTCAGACTCCACTTCATATTTCTCATTCATTAGTACATCACCATCACAAGTTCTCTTATTTAAACATAATATGACTCCAACATTCATAAAATTCACAGAATTCATATTATGAGATAAACTAATCAAGAAAAATACAAGTCTTAGAGCAACACATATCTGACAACTTGAATTTAGCTGGAAACTGTTGAAGGGTGTTCCATTTTCCACCCAACCATAGGCACAATTTCTTTTGAAATGGTTTATGACTTCCCACCCCCTAGCTAGATCATGATTCCATGAGAGAGATTCTTCCTTTTGTCTAGCAACAACCAGGGACAAAGATCACTCTCCTCCTCCCATGGGAATTCTGGCAGATTAGTTTCTTATCCACCAAGCAAGGGAGGCTACTGTGACTTCTCACTCAATCACTCCATATTTATGCAACTCCATTTATTACCTTGATTAGAAAAAAAATTCCCAACAATTATTGTACCTAGAAACATATTTTTTCCTTAGTTCTCTTCAAAACCAGAGAGTTTCACATGCTCTCCCTCTTCAAAAAATGGTCACCAGACCCATTCCTCTACATCCTCTACCCTATGCCCATGATTTTCCTTCCTTTTATTTCCTTCCTTAGTAATATTTTGTGGGTTCAATTCCCAATTTCATGGGTTAGATCAAGAATTTTCAAAATGGGTACTCTACCCATCTCCTCATTGACTCTTGAGGGAGACTTCCCAACTACCATCTTGATTGGTAATTAAATTCTATGGGTCAAAGGATTTTTCAAAGTCTGAACAATTTAAATCCAGCAAAATATTGGTCTGGTAGGGGTCATCTCAACCATTATTGGTTCCCCTCACCATCTCTCTCATGAATCATGATATACATTAGCAACAACTTCCAGTTTACTTGGTAACACAAATATATACATTACCTTCTATAAAAAAAGGTTCATCAATTCCAACATCTACACATAATCAGTCTTCCCATAGTCTCTTAGCAAACTATAGTTATATTTACAAGCTGGGGGAAATAGGGGTATTACAACAACCCTCTAAATTGGGTCATAATATTGAGCACACATATGAACTAATTAAAGGAAATGATTTTTTTTTGGGAATATAACTTGTGCCAATCCACATTCCCAAGTAGGAAAATCCTCTAAATTTTCAATAAATCTCGAAAAAGATAATTTTTGAATATTTTCAACAGTTTCCCAGACAAAAGAGTTTTGAAAATATATTGGTCTAATTGTCTATAGTCTAGATTTGGTAATTTAAGTTGTTGGGAAGCTAATACCTTTTTATTAGGATCCATACTTCAAAAGGAAGAAAAAATTGTTTGATAATTTTTACCCATTTTCTCATAAATAATTTTTCCTTAATGTTCTCAACGAAAAATTCCTTTAAAGATGGGAAAGGTTTTATGAAATACCCATAACAATTTGTTGATAGAACTTATTTGTCTTTGAAAATCCTTCTAAAATCCTGATTCTGGTTCGACTGAATTTTACTTCATGGAAGACGTGATAGAAATATGAGGTTGATGGTTTATTTTTCCTTTTTCTTCATTTAAAAAATAATGTTTATTCGTTATCTATATAAAAATCCACTTGTCACCATTTAATTTGTTGTTTTCTTTAAATCATCGACATAATAAATGTTTCCAAATCCCTAAAGGTGACAGGGTGGTGAGTATTAATGGCACAAAACTAGAAATGGTTTGCAGGAGTTTGAAATTATGGTTTTGGATCTCGATCTCAAATTCCCACAACCAATAGACAGTTAACACATGGATTGAGGACTGTAAGTGCTTGTCATACTTTTTGATCAGGTTAACGTTCCCTAATTTCAAACTCCTACAAAGAACTATAGTCATTTACCAACATCCACTCTCTGTCATTCGATTAAGAGCCTAATTGGTTTTGTTTTTTCCATTATAAAAACATGTTATCAAACCGTGTTACACCTTATTTTCCTAATATGGACACTTGGAAACCCCTGATTTGTTCTTTATCCAAAAAAATTATAATTCATCTCCCTTCAATTAATTTTAACTTATTTTTCAAAAAATTATAGAAATCACTCATGAAATGAGTGCTTAAAATGT
Source organism: Picea sitchensis (assembly GCA_010110895.2). NCBI lineage: Eukaryota > Viridiplantae > Streptophyta > Pinopsida > Pinales > Pinaceae > Picea > Picea sitchensis. Next base: position 17,811 of record SNQJ01S0169443.1, read on the forward strand.
TAGAGTTACAACATGTTGAAAATAGACTGTCACAACAAGTATATCAACATATTTCATAGTGCTAATTTGAAAAAGGAGATCAGGTGATTCTATGTATTTATCTGTATAATAATATATCTCTTAAGGAAAAGAGCCACCAAAAAGTAGCACCCAATTTATATATCGCTTATCAAATTCTCCTACACATTGGGTGGGTTGCACATTGATTATCTCTCCAAACACAATCCAAGATCCACCCAATATTTCATGTGTCCTATTTGAATAAATTAGTAGGTCCAAATTGTCATGTTCAAGCCATCCTTTCCAAACTTGATGAAGAGTGTTCCATTTGGCTATAGATGGAGAAAATACTAGACAAATCAAAGTGTCGATCATGCCAACGCATTATCTCATAAGCCTTGATATAGTGGAAGTATATGTAGCATGAATATGCTACCTAGGAACCAATATATATTTACAATAGTTTATAAACCTCTGGCCTTGAGGATAACCTCGATTTTGAAAGGAGGGGGGCATGTTAGGGTTCTACCCTAATCTCCCTACTTGGGGGTACTTAGAAGTTATCTAATTAATGTATGAGGACATCCTCTTTGAACAAGGCCCACAAGGTAGTTGGTGTTTGTTCAATTAAAGTAAAAAGGTCATCATTATGGAATAAATCCCACTAGGTAGTTGGTACCCATTAATGTGGGACAACTAATGGTTAGGGTTTGCATAGTTAGAAACTATTTACAGATGTGTGAAGCTATGTAATTTTTTGTCAAGTATTAATTTTATTGGAGCTCTAATAATTTGTAGGTTTCCTCTTTGAAGGGGTACATTAACATTACTCTCTTTCCATATTATCAATATAATGGTTAATGTTATACATGTTCAATACTCGTGTTCTTTCTCTTTTAATTTTTGCAATTTAATTTCTTCAAATATTCTTCTTAATTATTTGTTTATACTATATAAGTACACTACATTATTTCAACCTATTTCAACTGATGAAACCTTTGTTCCCCAAAATTGATGTGCACAACACCCATAATGGGTTCCGAGTGGTAATGCCCTTGGTGGCCTTTCATCATATGATGGACTTGGTTTGGAGTAGTGCCCCAAAAACTCAACAACATTTTGGTTTATAAAACATTAGGGGCACCAAGTTTTAAAACCTATAGAAACACTCAATGGGTTGTGTGTACACTTCACAATACATTTACCTAGCACATCACACACCCAACAAATTGCATGCATACTGAACAAGTTGTGTAAACACTCAGCAATTACACACCAAAAACTAAAAATGCCAACTATCGTGAAGACTATTATGGAAGGCTATCCCATTGTGCACACATTAAACCAATAATAATAACAATCATAAAAAACTATAGCATTAGATCCCCATTTAATAAACAATGACAATAAAAAAATAAACTAGCAACATCATCACAACCCTTGGAAAAATAGTTCGGTAACCGAATATGTGATTGAGATATTGTAACAAATCCTAGTAATAGATTCTTGTAAAATCACACAAATCATTCATTGTAATAAAAGTTATAAATAATTTTTCATTCATAGAGTTTTGGTTGTCTTGAGATTTGACTATTCTCCATCATATGATTAATTTGTTCATGAATTTTCATTTTTTCTGGTTTTTTCTTTGGCACACTTGCATTGTGGCCTTGATTTGGAACATTTTTTTTTGTGTGGAAAATATATATTAATATTATATTACATGAATATATATTTGTATTTATTCTTCCAAATAGTAATCATAAACATGTTCTCAAGTGTTTTCCCCAAACTCTACCAGTGATATTGATGAACAAATATATTATCCTAAGATTTGATACAACCTTCTCTCAAGCATAAAGGTCTTAGTGAGGTGATAGATATGTGACAATTACATCACCTTCACTATAGGTTCATATATCAAGTGAAAAGTGGATATATATTGGTTTTTTAAGAGGAGGAATGTTATCCTCTCCACCCAAGTTCAAATCATTCTTACAACATGTTCACTCTTCATGATCCAATTGTTGTTTGGGGATCTTCATGATCCAGTTGATAATGGGGGTGACAAGGTACCAACAAACTCACTCTTTCTTACTAGCTTGAGGGTGGGATGAATTCTATTGAAATGGGTGAGGGGGTGTTCATATTGCAACATGGTTAAGGTTCTCTCACAAATAGTGCATCACATCAAACTAATGGGAAATTATCCTATAAAAAAACAGAGAAATCATAACACATTTCAACTGACAAACTTAATCACAAAGAAAAAACATTGTGCAACATAATTTCTCTCAAACAAACATATGTTCTCTAATCCTTTAATATAATACTATAAACCTATGAGGATTATCCTTCATGGGATCCTATTATTCCATGCCCTATTGTAATAGAAGAAAGCATGTACTAGCTCTAATGCCATGTTAGAAAAACTAGGAGAGATGATTTCTTAAAAAAAAAATCATTTTCATTGTATTAATTACATGTATATACATCAAATAGTACATGCAACTACTTTCTAAACAAAGAGACAAGAACACATATTTCACTAAAATTGGAAATGTTTTATTCCAAGGATATTATCAAAATTTCATTTTTGGTTATTGTGGAATTCTAGACCCTCCATTTCATTCAAAATTTAATGAAATTTGAGTTCAAATTGAGAGAGAATGTCTCTCTCAACAACTCAACTACTCATCCTTAAACATAATGATCCTAAATGTTTTAGAACCTAATACTTAAAACACTCCAATCTAAAGTGGACTTAATTGAGGGATTTTCTTAACCATGCCATCATCCATTTTAGTAGGGTTATAAAAACCACAACACCTCATGACACATTATGCACACAACCACTTCACTTATGTGTAGAAACCTCAACCATACATGAATTCATAACATGACCTACTACATGTGTTTCTACATCAATCACTCATGGAAACCTAGAATAAAAATTCATAGTATATGCATGAAACATTGTCATATATCCACTTGTCCCTGTACTCATTTGGACACGCACAAATAAGTATATTTTGTTAGCACTGAGAATCACACTTAGACTGATGTAAGTATAATACCAGTACCCATCATAATGTTTAGAGTTGGATGAGTGATTATGTTAAAAAATGTATCAAATTGATCAGGTTCAAAGCCAGATCTAATGCACGAAATTCCAAACACTATATTCTAGCAAAAAGTAGTGTGGTATTTGAGAGGGTGTTTGGAGGCCTTCCCATAGGATTTTTGGGATACAAGAGATATGGTTGGAAAGATTATGATGTCTGATACACAATGGAATCGTCAAGTACTGGAAATGCCTTCTCAAAACCCCTGAAAAAATTGACTTGAAGTCAAGCTATCCAAAAGTACAGGAACCCTCCTATAGAAATTGTATTTTCAGAAATTATATCAAATTATAATACAATCTTATGTGTTAAAATATGGTTCCACAGGGGATGGCATGATCCCTTTGAGTTTCCAAGAACGTGTAGTTCTAATTTTAATATCCATTGGGCTATGGTGTCAACTGTGAAACCAATCTTTGAACACTGCCAAAAACTGCCACTTTTTCAAGAAATCTAAATGATATATTTGTTGCAAACTGAACGGAAATAATTGCTCGGAAAGCGAGATTATTTCCTATGCTACCCTACCTCTAACCGAATCTGCAACTTGGTCAAGTAAAGGCAGACTTCTCTAACAACCACTCAAGTAGTTTCAAAACTGAAATGATCTCGTCCATACCACTAATCAAAAGGTAATGTCTGAAATATAACAGCAGTAATAAAAATCCCTTCAAGAAACAAAACTCACCTAGAAGTGTCGGTGAATAAATGTAATATGAAATGTTCTGATAAGATGAAAAATAAGACCCCAACAAGGCTGCAAATGGATCCTTGAAACCAAGATCAAAAATATGTTGATCGACAAAAAAAAAATGTTCATCCATGACTACATCTTTGCTTGAAAACTGATAAACCTATAGTCTTCTTGTGATCAAATTCTGATCATCGGTTGCAACATATTTCTCTTCAGAATGATGATCACAAGATGATGATAAAACATGGTTTAAAGCATACTGATCTTTATAATCTAGAAACATGTAATTACCTATGCAATCATCAATTACCTCATGATCAAAATGGTTTGAAAATTGATCGTCAACTTTCCATGCATACCTGTCCATAGAAACATCTACCAACATTGAAGAATTCTGATCTAAATCTGAAATATACTTACATCCTTGTTGATGTTCCAAATATGCTTCATATGTGCTGCCTTCATGCTCAAAAACTGAAACATACTGATAGTTCCCTTGCTCATGTGTATGCATATTTTCAAAGTAATATGGATCTTGAACTCTCTTGGAAGCACGAATGTTCTCCTCAATTTCTTAGGCATCTTCAAATAAGCATGCTAAGGATGAATACTTCCTTTCTAACAAGAGAAGGAAAAGATCTGAATGTTGAGCCATAATGTAGTATACCATGGCAGCAGTATCTGTAGGCCAGATCTCCAAAGGCATGTCGCGATAAATGTTGTAGAACCTTTTATTGAAGACAGACAAGACTTCGTCTTCCTCTCTCCTCAAGGCATAAAAATCAGTGAGGCACAAATCAAGATACGTGTTCTCACCCCAATTCTTTAGAAAGGTATTGGACAATTTGATCCAAGAACCAATGGAATCGTCTCTTAAACTCTTAAACCATACTGCAGCATATCTAAACAAATATTTGGAGAACAACCTCGTAGTAACATCATCATGAACTATCTCAAACTTATTAACAAAATTTTCAAAGGCCCCCAAATGCCTCTCGGCTGTGACATGATCCACTCCAGAAAAAATGGGGAAGGTACTCAAGGACATCAAGAGGATATGGATGAAGGATATATGGTAGCTTTAAAGGCTTGAACATTTTTATCCTGATTCTAGTTTGAAAAGCAGTGGGATGAACATGAGGATTAACAAGTTGATGGGAAGGCTCAATAATAACTGAAGATAATGAGATCTGAGAAGGCTTTGAATCACTTTTATCATTCTCATGGTCACGAGGTTGAGTATGTTCGGGAGGGATAGAGATATAAACCTCGTTCTTCTCAATAGGATGAAACGAAGTTTCAGGATTAACCTCAAGAAAACAAGCAGGATACACATTTTCTTCTAGCAAGGATGGATATATAAAATAAGGTTGATTCTCATCCGAATAAACAAAGCACAAGATGATCCTCTTTATATGTGAAGGGAAAAGAAAAAGTATGTCGATAAAGAACAACAAAATTTCATGAAGAAAGCTCATAAGTTGATACCTGATCATCCCCTTCTTCCCCTTCATCTTTTTGTCAAGAGGATCCTCCCCAGTGGATTCTCTGATTGTGGAGTCACCAGGTAGATGATTACATTCAATTTTCTATATCCCTCTCTTGTCTACCATCAAGATTTGGATCTATGTCATTCTCCGAGGGAAGCTAGCTTCACACTTCATTCCCCAGCAACGACACTAAAACTTTTTGAACTGAGAATCACACTTAGACTATTGTAAGTGTAAGCCCAGTACCCATAAAAAATTTTAGAGTTGGATGAGTGATTATATTAAAAAATGGATCAAACTGATAAGGTTCAAATCCTGATCTAATGCACAAAATTCCAAAGACTATATTCCAGCAAAAAAGGCTATCATAATCTCCAACCAGCACATATTTGAAAGTTGAATAGAAGAAAATGCAGAAAAATATCAAGATGAATAGAAAATTTCACATCAGTCTTGATTGACACATTGATATGGCTGAAATTTCATTAATTAGGATCCTTCTAATCAAGAAATAAATATTTTCTCCAAGAAGAGATGCTTCACAAAATACACAGTAAATCATCCACTGCATAGCTATACTAATAAATATGTTGATAAATCCTTTATCAATCAATATTCCATTAGATAAATAAGACAAAGAGAATGGACAAAGAAAGGATCACAAGTTGATCTTTGACTACACAAGTATCCTCCATCCAGATATACAGAGTCTGAGAATTTACAAAATAGTAATAGTCTTTTTCCTATCACTCCAACCCTTTCCTTCTCAAAATTCACTTCCATATATAGTAAATGATATCTCTCTACACTAAGGATGTTTAAACCAAGGAGATACATAGGATCCTCATCCATTTAGGAGTCTTGTTACAAAAGATTCCAACAAAAACTTAACAAATTCCTATTTTTAGGGATCTTGTCTATTGTGATAAATGCCTTTTGAAACAGATCATCCTAATTGATCTGGATATGGAACACATGTCTCTCATGTCCAAACAACTCTTAGGAGACCATTTTAAACCTTCCTTGACAAGTGGAAACCTCCCAATAAGGAGAATATCCAAACAGTAACCGCTACAGGAAATTTTGTAGCATCCATGTAAAACAGTTCTGCACATTCTGCAGCACCCTTTGTGTATCTGGCTAGGTGATTCCATAGCACCCTTTTTGTGTCTGGCTAGGTGATTTTGTAGCACCTTTTATTTGTCTAATATCTCTCTAACCATAACACGTTTTGCAAAACTGGGAGAGGTTTTTGTTATTTGGTATGTGATGAACAAAAAGGTCCTCCAGTTTTCAAAAATACCTTCTCATTTGTTCATAATCTAGGTTTTAAGTCAGTCACTCAAAAATTGCATAGCGTGCTCTCAGCATAAACACAGTGTGGTATTTGAGAGGGTGTTTGGAGGTCTTCCCAGAGGATTTTTGGGTTGCAAGATATATGGTTGGAAATATCATGATGTATGATGCACAATGGAATCATAAAGTACTGCAAACGCCTTCTCAAAAGTACAGGAACCCTCCTATAGAAATTGTATTTTGGGAAATTATCTCAAATTATAATACAATCTTATGTGTTAACATCTAGCTCCACAAGGGATGGCATGCTCCCTGTGAGCTACCAAGAACATGCATTTTCATTTTTTGTATCCATTGGGCTATGGAGTCAATTGTGCAACCAATCTCTGAACACTTTCAAAAACTGCCACTTATTCAAGAAATCTAACTGATATATCTGTTGCAAACTAAAGGAAAGTAACTTCTTAGAAAGTGAGCTTATTTCCTATGCTACACTACCTCTAACTGGATATTCAACTTTGTCAAGTAAATTTAGACTTCCATAACAACCACTCAAGTAGTTTCAAAACTGAAATGATATTTTCCATACTACTAATCAAAAGGTAATGTCTGAAATATAACACCAGTAATAAAAATATCTTCAGGAAACAAAAATCACCTGGAAGTGTTGGTGAATAAATGTAATATGAAATGTTTTTATAAGATAAAAAACAAGACCCCAACAAGGATTCAAATGGATCCTTGAAACCAATATCAAAAATATGTTGATCGACAGAAAACAACTATTCATCCATGACTACATATTTGCTTGAAAACGGATAAACCTGTAGTCTTCTTGTGATCAAATTTTGATCATCGGTAGAAACAACTTTCTCTTCAGAATGATGATCACAAGATGATGATAAAACATGGTTTAAAGCATACTAATATTTATCATCTAGAAACATGTAATTACCTATGCAATCATCAATTACTTCATGATCAAAATGGTTTTAAAAATGATCGTCAACTTTCCATGCATACATGTCCATAGAAAAATCTGCCAACACTGAAGAATTCTATTTCGAATATTAAATATACTTGCATCCTTGTTGATGTTCCAAATATGCTTCATACGCATTTCTTTGATGCTCAAAAACTGAAACATCCTGACAGTTCCCTTGCTCATGTGCATGCATCTTTTCAAAGTAAGCTGGATCTCGAACTATCTTGGAAGCATGAATGTTCTCCTCAATTTCTTGGGCATATTCAAATAAGCATCCTAAGGATGAAGACTTCCTTTCTAACAAGAGAAGGACAAGTTCTGAATGTTGAGCCATAACGTAGTATACCATGGCAGCAGTATTTTTAGGCCGGATCTCCAAAGGCATGTCATGATAAATGATGTAGAACCTTTTATTGAACACAGACAAGACTTCGTCTTCCTCTCTCCTCAAGGTATAAAAATCAGCGAGCTACAAATAAAGAGACTTGTTCTCACCCCAATGCCTTAGAAAATTATTGGACAATTCGATCCAAGAACCAATGGAATCATCTCTCAAACTCTTAAACCATATCACATCATCTCTAAACAAATATTTGGAGAACAACCTCGTAGTAAAATCATCATGAACTATCTCAAACTGATCATCAAAATTTCAAAGGCCCCCAAATGCCTCTCAGTTGTGACATGATCCTCTCCAAAAAATCGGGGAAGTTACTCAAGGAAATCAAGAGGATATGGATGAAGGATATATGGAATATTTAAAGGCTTGAACATCTTAATCCTGGTTCTATTTTGAAAATCAGTGGGATGAACATGAGGATTAACAAGTTGATGGAAAGGCTCAATAATAACTGAAGATAATGAGATCTGAGAAGGCTTTGAATCACTTTTATCATTATCATGGTCATGAGGTAGAGTATGTTTGGGAGGGATAGAGATATAAACGTCTTTCTTCTCAATAGGATGAAATGAAGTTTAAGGACCAACACAAGAAGGCTGCACATTTTCTTCTAGCAAGGATGGATATATAAAAGAAGTTTGATGCTCATCCGAATAAAAAAGGCACAAGATGATCCTCTTTATATGTGAAGGGAAAAGAAAAAATGAGTTGATAAAGAACAAAAATATTTCATGAACAAAGCTCATAAGTTGATACATTTTCATCCCCTTCTGCCCCTTCATATTTCTGTCAACAGGATCCTCCCCAGTGGAGTCTCTGATTGTGGAATCACCAGGTATATGATTACAGTCAATTTTTTGTATCCCTCTCTTGTCTACCCTCAATATTTGGATCTATGTCATTCTCCCAGGGAAGCTAGCTTCACACTTCGTTCCCCGACAATGGTGCTAAAAATGTTAGCAATGAGAATCACACTTAGACAGTTGTAAGTGTAAGCCCAGTACCCATCAGAATTTTTAGAGTTGGATGAGTGATTATATTAAAAAATGGATCAAACCGATAAGGTTCAAAGCCTGATCTAATGCACGAAATTCTAAAGACTATATTCTAGCAAAAAGGGCTATCATAATTTCCAACCAACACATATTTGAAAGATGAATAGAAGAAAATGAAGAAAAACATTAGGATGAATAGTCAATTTCACATCAAGCTTGATTGACACATTCATATGGCTGAAATTTCATTAATTAGGATCCTTCTAATCAAGTGATAAAGATTTTCTCCAAGAAGAGATGCTTCACAAAATACACAGTAAATCATCCATTACATAACTCTACTAAAAAATATGTTGATAAATCCTTTATCAATCAATATTCCATTAGATCAAGAAGACAAAGAGAATGGACAAAGAGAGGAGCACAAGCTAATATTTGACTACACAAGAATCCTCCATCCATATATATAGAGTCTGAGAATTTACAAAATAGTAATAGTCTTTTTCCTATCACTCCAACCCTTTCCTTCTCAAAATCCACTTCCATATATAGTAAATGATCTTTCTCTACCCTAAGGAGGTTGAAACCAAGGAGATACATAGGATCCTCCTCCATTTAGGAGTCTTGTTACAAAAGATTCCAAAAAAAACTTAACAAATTCCTATTTTTAGGGATCTTTCCTATTGTGATAAATGTCTTTTGAAACAAGTCATCCTAATTGATTTGGAGATGGAAAACATGTCTCTCATGTCCAACAAACTCTTAGGATACCATTTCAAACCTTCCTTGACAGGTGGAAACCTCCCAACAAGGAGAATATAAAAACAACAACCGCTACAAGAAATTTCATAGCACTGCTGTAAAATAGTTATGCACATTCTGTAGCGCCCTTTGTGTGTCTGGCTAGGTGATTCTATAGCGCCCTTTCTATGTCTGGCTATGTGATTCTCTATCACCTTTTTTATGTCTAATATCTCTCTAACCATAACATGTTTTACAAAACTGGGAGAGTTTTTTGTTATTTGGTATGTGATGAACAAAAACCTCGTCCAGTTTTCAAAAATACCTTCTCATTTGTTCATAATCCAAGTTTTAAGTCAATCACTCAAAACTTGCAGAAGCACAATGTGCTCTCAACATAAATGTAGTGCGATATTTGAGAGGGTTTTTGGAGGCCTTCCTAGAGTATTTTTGGGCTGCAAGATATATGGTTGGAAATCTTATGATGTCTGATACACAATGGAATCATCAAGTAGTACAAATGCCTTCTCAAAACCCCTTAAAAATGAATTTGAAGTCAAGTTGTCCAAAAGTACAGTAACCCTCCTATAGCAATCGTATTTTGGGAAATTATCTCAAATTATAATACAATATTATGTGTTAACATCTAGCTCCACATGGGATGGAATTCTCCCTATGAGCTTCCAAGAACATGAATTTCCATTTGTTGTATCCATTGGGCTAAGGAGTCAACTGTGCAACCAATCTCTGAACACTGTCAAAAACTGCCACTTATTCAAGAAATCTAACTGATATGTCTATTGCAAACTGAAGGAAAGTAACTTCTCGGAAAGAGAGCTTATTTCCTATGCCACCCTACCTCTAACTGGATTTGCAACTTGGTCAAGTAAGGCAGACTTCCATAACAGCCACTCAAGTAGTTTCAAAATTGAAATGATCTTGTCCATACCACTAATCAAAAGGTAATGTCTGAAATATAACAATAGTAATAAAAATCCCTTCAGGAAAAAAAACTCACCTGGAAGTGCTAGTAAATAAATGTAATCTTAAATGTTCTGACATGCTGAAGAATAAGACCCCAACAAGGTTGCAAATGGATCCTTGAAACCAAGATAAAAAATATGTTGATCAACATAAAACAATTGTTCATCCGTGACTACATCTTTGCTTGATAACTGATAAACCTCTAGTATTCTTGTGATCAAGTTTTGATCATCGGTAGAAACAACTTTCTCTTCAGAATGATGATCACAAGATGATGATAAAACATGGTTTAAATCATACTGATCTTTATCATCTAGAAACATGTAATTACCTATGCAATCATCAATTACCTCATGATCAAAATGGTTTGAAAATTGATTGTCAACTTTCCATGCATACATGTCCATAGAAACATCTGCCAACACTAAAGAATTCTGATCTGAATATGAAATATACTTACATCCTTTCTGATGTTCCAAATATGCTTCATATGCACTACCTTCATGCTCAAAACCTAAAACATATTGACAGTTCCCTTGCTCATGTTCATGCATATTTTCAAAGTAAGCTAGATCTCGAACTCTCATGGAAGGACGGATGTTCTCCTCAATTTCTTGGGCATCTTCAAATAAGCATGCTAAGGATGAAGAATTCATTTCTAACAAGAGAAGGACAAGCTCTAAATATTGAGCCCTAACATAGTATACAATGGAAGAAGTCTCTGTAGGCCATATCTCCAAAGGCATGTCATGATAAAAGTTGTAGAACCTTTTATGGAAGACATGCAAGACTTTGTCTTCCTCTCTCATCAAGGCATAAAAATCAGTGAGGTACAAATCAAGAGACTTGTTCTCACCCCAATGCTTTAGAAAAGTATTGGACAATTCGATCCAAGAACCAATGGAATCGTCTCTCAAACTCTTAAACCATACTGCAACATCTCTAAACAAATATTTGGAGAACAACCTAGTAGTAACATCATCATGAACTACCTCAAACTAATTAACCAAATTTTCAAATACCCAAAATTCCTCTCGGATATGACATGATCCTCTCCAGAAAAATGGGGAAGGTACTCAACGCAATCAAGAGGATATGGATGAAGAATATATGGCAGATTTAAAGGCTTGAACATGTTTATCATGATTCTAGTTTGAAAAGTAGTGGGATGAACATGAGGATTAACAAGTTGATGGCAAGGCTCGATAATAACTGAAGATAATGAGATTTGATAAGGCTTTGAATCACTTTTATCATTCTCATGGTCACGAGGTTGAGTATGTTCGAGAGGGATAGAGATATAAACCTCATTCTTCTCAATAGGATGAAATGAATTTTTAGGACCAACCTCAACAACACAGGCAAGCTGCACATTTTCTTCTAGAAAGGATGGATATATAAAAGAAGGTTGACGCTCATTTGAATAAACAAAGCACAAGATGATCCTCTTTATATGTGAAGGGAAAAGAAAAAATTAGTTGATAAAGAACAAAAAACATCCATGAAGAAAGATCATAAGTTGATACCTGGTCATCCCCTTCTACCCCTTCATCTTTCTATCAACAGGATCCTCCCTAGTGGAGTCTCTAATTGTGGAGTCACCAGGTAGATGATTACAGTCAATTTTTTTTATCCCTCTCTTGTCTACCATCAAGATTTGGATCTATGTTGTTTTCTAAGGGAAGCTAGCTTCACACTTCATTCCTCAACAACGATGCCAAAAATGTTATCACTGAGAATCACACTTAGACTGTTGTAAGTGTAATCCCAATACCCATCAAAATTTTTAGATTTGGATGAGTGATTATATTAAAAATTGGATCAAACAAATAAGGTTCAAAGCCTCATCTAATGCATGAAATTCCAAAGACTATATTCCAGCAAAAAGGGTTATCATCGTCTTCAACCAGCACATATTTGAAAGATGAATAGAAGAAAATGCAGAAAAACATCAAGATTAACAGTCAATTTCACATTAGGCTTGATTGACACATTCATATGTCTGAAATTTCATTAATTAGGATCCTTCTAATCAAGAAATAAAGATTTGCTCCAAGAAGAGATGCTTCACAAAATACACAGTAAATCATCCACTGCATAAGTCTGCTAACAAATATGTTGATAAATCCTTTATCGATAAATATTCCATTAGAGCAAGAAGACAAAGAGAATGGACAAAGAGAGGAGCACAAGTTGATCTTTGACTACACAATAATCCTCCATCCAGATATATAGAGTCTGAGAATTTACAAAATAGTAACAGTCTTCTTCCTATCACTCCAACCCTTTCCTTCTCAAAATCCACTTCCATATATAGTAAATGATCTCTCTCTACCCTAATGAGGTTGAAACCAAGGAGATACATAGGATCCTCCTCCATTTAGGAGTCTTGTTATAAAAGATTCCAACAAAAAATGAACAAACTCCTATTTTTAGGGATCTTTCATATTGTGATAAATGCCTTTTGAAATAGGTCATCCTGATTGATATCGAGATGGAACACATGTCTCTCATGTCCAAAAAACTCTTAGGATACCATTTCGAACCTTCCTTGACAGGTGGAAACCTTCCAACAAGGTGATTATCCAAACAGTAACTGCTACGGGAAATTTTGTCGTGTCGTTGTAAAACAGTTCTACACATTCTGTAGCGCCCTTTGTGTGTCTGGATAGGTGATTCTGTAGCACCCTTTGTGTGTCTATCTAGGTGATTCAATAGCACATTTTTTGTGTCTAATATCTCTCTAACCATAACACTTTTTTCAAAACAGAGAGAGGTTTTTGTTATTTGGTATGTGATGAACAAAAATGTTAAGAACCAAATATCAATATAGCATAGAAAAACCTCAAACAAAGTACTCAACGCCTTGAAAAAGAGATAATTTCAGATAATAAGCCTCTTCGAGGGGGAAACCTCCTTTTACTCCACTTAAATGTTCAAGTACAAGATGATTCCAAATGAAAATGTCTCCTTGGTATATATAGGAGACTAGGAGGTATAATT
>SNQJ01S0169444.1:7914-20696 GCA_010110895.2 Picea sitchensis
AAATTGGCCAAACATTTTATACTTTGCATATTAAGGACTATTAAGATTAGCCAAGGTTTCTACATTCTAAGATAAATTGCCATCAATAAAATTATCCATTAATAATAATTTACATTGAGCATTAATATTTCCAAGAGAAAAATCTCTTTTACAAAAAGGAAAAATGGATTGCATATCTTCTTGAGTTTGTCAATAAAGAAAATATGTGGTTATATTAACAATGTTCTAAAACATTAATGCTAACAATAAAATAGGTATTTATATTAATGATGTTTTAGAACACCAACATGAATGCTTTTAATGTAATTTGTTGAGTTTGTCAACAAACAAAATAGATAGGTATGTTAATCATGTTTTACAACAATAACATCAAAATTGTGAATGTAATTTTTATTAATTATTCATATGGTATCATAGATCCTACATAGTCTCCAAAAGGTAAAAAAAAATTGTAATTTTTAAATATCATTAGCATCCATTGAAGCTCCATGCAAGTTACTCCACAATGGATTATAAAAGATCATGCATATTTTTTTAATAAAAAACAAAGTGTACACATTAAAAATTTGTGCATATCTTTTAGCATGCATGCTTTATGAATTTGTGCATGTTGTTTTTTGTAAAAACATATTAAAAAAATGGTTACTATTTTTTATTCATTTTCTTGTGGTAGTTTTTCCTCCACCAATGCAAGCACACATCATCATCTAGGCCCAAAATTAACCCTAGAACCAACCAATTAAGCATTATCTAAGAAAGAAATATATTCACATGGACTTGTGCACATTCTTGGAATGGAGAGACAATTGGATGGATCAATGGTTTATGGTATTTGATAAACCTTCGTGCAATAAAAGGGAGGTTCCCGAGGTTCCCTTACATTTTCCTCAGATATTATGGGTTGAGTTCATTCTAGGTCTCCATGTCAATTATTTTGACAATGGATAATTCTAAGGGGGTGGTCTTGATTTTAATTAGGTACAAATAACTACTGGGTGTAACCCATTGAAAGGGACCCTTTCTCCTAGAGTTCTACATTGAATCACCGAGGAAGACTACACAAAGATTTATGAACTTTGAAGTAATAATTCATACTTATTTCAGCAAGGACATCAAAATTTCCAATATTAGCCAACATATCAATCTCACATATCTTTCATAATAATAATTAGTAGTGAGGGGTTTACACTTGGTTGTTTCACTACTAATAACATAAAATATAGAAGCTAAAAATCAAATGACCCCATTGGCATATTGAACAACAAGGGGTTCTTTTTATTATTGCGTTCAGAGCTAAGGCTTATTTTCCTTTGCATTGTTATCTGTATCCTTGTGTGTGGGTTACATGGAGAAATAGATAGCCATTCATCTGGGGCATTAATATGCATGTTACATAATTTACATTCCATTGAAGAACAAGGTGATTGTAGTGATCCTTATACAGGGCAGAGGATAGAGGCCCAATATCCTCAAGAAGACAAAGTACTATGTATAAGCCTGAGAACAGAGCTGAGACAAAGACAATGTTTTCAAATTTTGCAAGGATCCATGTTAGTGAAGAAAGTGGGCTATAATTTACTTGATTACGGATCATATTGTATCATAGAGGTTGCATCCTTGACTGTGACAACTTTTGGGACTTTGAAAATAACATTTCAAATGTTAGTATGGGTAAACAAAGCAGAGACAAATTGGAATACCTACGAGCTAGAAATGCTCAACTTCAATAAGAGAATGAGATCTTGAAGGAGTAGGTTTAGATGTTCAACAAGAGGATAGGTGCACTTAGATACTGTCACGGTTGCAACAAGAGTTGTCAGAGGAGGAGGCCTTGGCAAGGATCCAAGTAGCTGTCCAAAAGAACCAGTAAGTAAGGCCTCCATACATTTTTGTTTCATATGCCAACACCATGAATAATACCACCCTGGTAAGCTCACCTTCCATAGATAGTTCTTTAGAGTAGACCGATGAATTCAAAAATCATATCAGAGGCATTTGTTCAAATCTCCTAAGGTAGATGGGATATGATGGACAGAGGATAGGCAAGAGAATTCATGTAATCCTAAGCTCCATTTTCACTAAACAAAAGGCCAAGCATGAAGGCTCGGGCTTTGATGGAAGAGTAGAAAATACCATGACCATGAAGACCACATTTATGAAGCAAAAAGACATTCCGGAGTTGGCATGATCATCATAAGAGAGAAAAAATTACATGAAGGTGGCAACCCATTACCACCTCAACCTTCTTGTGGTAGATTGAAGAAGGGAAGTGATTAGAATAACTTGAAGACTCATCCTTCACCATCACTCCGAAGACACAAAAATCCATTCAATCTAGGAAAGAATAAGAAGAAGACTAAGAGGTCCCCATCAAATAAGACATCCCTTATTTTTTACCATTGCAAAAGAGAGGCCATAACATTGAGTGTTATTGGTATATAGAGGCATGTTTATTCTATGGAAATGAGGGCCATTGTGAAGCAATGTGCTGGGAGAAGCAAGCCACGTGCTTCAAGCATGAAGGTTTTCAGAGGAAGAAGGATGAGAAGACTACTCCCATACAATAGGAAACTTACAGACATAGGAAGAAAATGACCACCCCAAGAAGTCCATACCATAGTGCCAATAACGTTTTCCACCACTACAAGTTGAGCGGACATTGGGAAGTGAAGTGTTGGCGACTTCACCTAGAGATTCACCCCAAAAACGCATAACCAAGAGGAGAGTGTGGAAAGTGAATCCTAATAGAGAAGAAAAGTTTCTTGCATATCCATTTCAAGGAGAAGAAGTTGTCCAAGGAGAGATAAAAACACATGAGGTCCACATCACCATCGAAGAGGACAATAGGTGGATGCCAACATCCAATGACTCACCATTTCATTTTCTACCTACAATATTCCAACATAAGTTTTCCTTCTTGAAGATCTATTAAATATTGACGCACATGGGGCAATTACCTTGGAGGGAGTATTTCTTGAGAACTCCATGACGTGCTTTCAAGAATGTGTAGGCATTAGAGAGTTGTTTCCATGACAGGAAGCAACCGATCCTAGCCATAAAAGGAATTCCACTCTTCCTTTTGTGGGATTGTTATGTGATGGAATAACTTATTGGGGTCACACTAGACATAGTCCGACATTTGAATCAGGGATGATTTTAAGGATGGAAATTTATTTTAAAATGTAGAAACCTTGACGAATCTTACTAATCCTCCATATGCCAACTATAAATGTTTGGTGATATTTTTGTAAAAATATTCAAATTTCTAAGGATTTTATATATTTTTTATAAAATTTTGGCGATTTTTAAGGTAAAATAATTTTATACTATAGGATTTGGGCGAATCATTTTTAAAATAACGAATCTCGTTTTTGGAAAAACCATGGAAAATTAGCCCATGAGCAAAATTTAGCCCCTAAAATCATCCATGATTTGAATTGGATTCATTGGTAGCCAAGATGGATTGTGTCCAATATAGAGAGGTAGATGGAAATGGATGTTGAGTTTGGATTTAGGGTCTAGATATTTCTCAAAGATGAGAGTCAGTGAGAAGACTTCTACATCATGGGAACAAGCGAGCCAAATCCATAGCTAGGGACTAGAGACAATATCGAGATCCACCATAAAAATCTATAGGTAGAGTTTGTAGTCAAAATCCATAGTCAAATCCATGTTCCATACATGAGTACATTGATCCAAAATGGTTTCCTTGAAATTTTGGAGACCAAAAAATCTCTCAATGAGAAGGCGTGACCCGAAATCGATCTGAACCAATGAATGCGTAAGACCTAGTACCTACAATAAAATACAAAAATATATGAAGGTTATGAAAACATTGTATAACAATGTAAATTTAATGTTGAATAAGACAAATGTGTGAGAAAAAAAATAAAAAACAAAGAATTAAATTAAATAGAAAATTGAAAGGAGAGAAAAGAGTGAGGAATGGGAAACTAAGGTTAGCCTATTGGCATTCCCATTTCCCAAATTCTCCCTATTTCCTCATGTAATTTCACTCCCAAAGGGTCCTTTTGGCCAATGGGGAAGAGGATAGAAAGTGGAGAAAGCATTGTAATTAGAGATTGTAACTAGAGATTACCAAGATGAATAGACTGAGCCCCATTTGAAGCCGGTTTTCCCAATTGGATTTCCAGGGTAAAATTCTCGTGTTCATTTATTAATTTGTGTGATTGATTTTTTTTTTCTTTATGTTAAATGGATTCCTGGTTATTTAATGGCATGTGAATCCATTCTCAAAGTACAAATGAAGAACCCAATGGCTCTGGAATGTCCAATATCCAATTCCTTCAAAGTCTGACATCAATAACCGTTAATATTTTTCTGTTGCAATAGATTAGAGAGTTTCTCAATTGATTGGATTGGCCATTGGTGATTTTTGTCTCTCTTACAAACACTTGAGATAAATTTTGTTTTGTTGGATGTTGTTTTACCTTTCTCCGCACTCTAAGCCACGTTCTGTCTGTTTTTTGGGAATTCACTCATTCTCTGTCCCCATGGGTTGTAACTTCATTGTTGGGCGTTTTTACACCTTTCCTAGACATTTTTAGGTATTTTTGGATGAATTTCTTAATGCTTGGGAATTTTTAGACACTACTAGGTAGATTTACCTTACCTGGGCATTCTCTCTTTCAACAAGAGGTTGTATAAATTGTGTCTTCATTCCTACCAGTTGTATAGGTTGAGTTCTCATTAATATAAGTCATTTAGACCGTGTTCTCATTCCTAGAGGCCATAAGGTCCAATTTATCATTCTTGAAAGTCATATAGGATAAGTTCTTCTTCCAAGAGGCCACACGTGGCCATACAATGTGTGTACAAAGTATGCAACATCACTTGATATTTTCCTTCACCTCAACACATTAATCCAATCAATTTGAGTGTGAATTGTTCGATGGAGTTAATCGTTTTCTTATCTATCATACAACAAGTTTCTAAGAGTTTTTTTGTTTAGCCCATCTTACTTGGGAGTGTTATAGTCAATAACACACTAAGGATAACAATTTACTCTTACACAGTTCAAGGTGTTGCACATATTCCTCTTTCAATGCCTACCTGAATCTCTTCTAGGGTTTCCATGGCTATTCTTTTATTAGGGTTGAAAAAATCCACCATTGTGCTACTCCAAACATTGGTGTAAGAAAACAAGGTGATAAAGGTCGATACATGTGCATAAGAATGAATTTATTCTTGGGCTTATCATCATATCCCCTCTTTGCCAAGCACCTTCTTGAACTGAGTGGTTCTATAATGATTAGAAGTAGAATGCCATGTTGTTACATTCATTATTGAGGTAGAAATCCATGTTGTTGGACTGGAATTCTATATTGAATTGTCAAGGAATATTGCACAAGGATTTATGAATTTTGAGGTAAGATTTCTTATGTTACTTATTTCAACAAAGACATCAAAATTGCCAAGAGTAGGCAATAAACGAATATTTCATATCTTTCATAAGAGTAGTGAGGAGTTTATAGTTGGTTGTTGCACTCATAATAACATTAAATATAGAAACCAAATATCAAAGGAACCCACTGAAATAATGAATAGTGGGGGTGCTTCTTATTATTACATTAAGAGTTGAGGTTTATTTTCCTTTTCATTGTTATCTGGCTCCTTTGTGCAGGTTACATGGAGAAAGATCCAACCAATATGTTGCAAAATTTACATGCCATTAAATAACAAGGTGATTACAAAGATCCTTATAAAGGGTAGAGGATTGTTGACACTTGAATATGTCAGGACCGAAACGAGAACCTCATGAGGATATGAATCCTCCTACGTTTTTAAAGAGGTGGTACTCCTCTTTGGCTAAAATATATAACTTGAATATCTTGGATTAGGATAATGCTTAGGAAGAAAACCCTAGGTCTTTATTGCTTGAATTTATTAAATGATATGATCTTTAATGATTTGAAATAATCTGTATGTACAACAATAAGTCTCATTATAATAAGAAAATATTGAAGGAGAACTTCAACATCAGAATTTCTTTGTGATCAGAATTACATACACAATCTTATTAATAATATATAAATACATCCATGTATTCCTAACAAGAAATATGAGAGAATAATTTGATCAACTCAATTATTTTTAAAAGAGAACTACTATCAATATCAAAAGAGAATTTTATAGCTCAATCCCAAATACCTCATACTTAAGACTCAAAGATACAAGATATAGTCAAAATCAACCCCGAAGCAATTCTTTATGGAGTTTGTTCATGAAAAATGTTCTCCATTACAAAAGCTTTGACAGTCATGTATATGGCTGTAAATAATCCATGAACATACAAGAAAAATATTTTGGAAGAATAAAAGAAGAATACTCAAGCACTTAGCCTTGTACCCAATTCAGAGACTCAAGCATACAACTATGAGAAATGATATAGAAGAATAGAAAGAGTGGAGAAGATGGAGATCTCTTTTCTTTGATCAAAAGCTTGTTTGTGTATTCATGGATGTACCTTCTTCTTCCTTTGATATTCTTCCCTACCCCTCTGATAATTTTTATTATGTCTTGATGATGTCTTTCTTCTCTTTTAAAGTCGGTTCTTCTAACTACTTAAGTAGTAAGGGTTTTTCCTTCCTGAATTACCTATAAAAAAATTTCTCTTAAATTATCCTCTTTAATTAATGCCCCATTAATTCATCATTAATGAAATTACTCCATTAATATCCATATTTTTAAAATGGGTCCCTTTCTATTTTAAATAAAAGTTTTTAATTAAACTTTTATTTTCAAAATTTAGTTAAGTTCTCTTTTTAAAAGAGGAATATAATTTAATTTAATGGATAGGAAAATCAACCTTTCATCAATTAAAACCAATTTATATGTGATATCCATATTCTTAGCTTTCCAACGATATATTGTTTTTCCAAATAAGACTCCCAGATCTCAAGATATGACCTCGTGAAGTCGAGGTATTGAACAAATTTATCAGCAAAGCATAAAAATGTCACTGACTGATATTTTAATTTTTTAGAAAATTTTGGCAATTTTCAACTCTCAAAACCTTTCCCATAATTTCATTCATCGAAATAAATTTCCAACGATATAAATTTTGTTGCAAATGGAGGTCAGGAGCTCATGACATAGCATTTGCCAGATCGTGACTCAGCCACTGTCAAACAAGTTTGATGGGAAAATGTGGGCCCTTGGATTGAATTTCAACCTCCTTTGTTAATTTTCACTTTTCTTTATAATTCTTATCCCATATGCATGTATTTTTAAGAGTCTTTAGTGTATATCTTGAAAAATATAATATACACTTAGTAAGAATCAAAGGAAGATTATGGAGACTTGTAGCTTGACCCCTTAGAAAATTAATGAATAATTAAAATTTTGATTGCCCAATCATAGTCCACCTCATGCCCAGTCAACGCCCAATGGAATCCTTATAATCACCCAGTTAGCATGAGTCAACATCCACATCATCTCCATGTGTCCCTGTGTGATAGGATATCAGATCTGCCACATCCCACTGCCTGATTTGTTGCCACGTGTCATGTTTTTACTTGCTACCATGTGTCACCAATGATTAGCTTCCATATGTCTACCATGTGTCACTTGGAGATATTCCCATGGAACTTAGGATAAGAGAAATATTATTAAAATAATATGGAGAATAGGCTGATTTACATGAACATGGAGGCAGGTAGGGCGATAATTAATGGTAAAAAGTTGTGAAAAAATCTAAGTGTGGAGAATTGAAGGACATACATTAGCGGACTTGCAAGGTATATAATATGAACATCAAATATGAGTTCATGAGTATGAAATCCTGCAAGTTTGAAAGTCTGAAATTGACTAAGTGTCGAAATATTTACACAGTGAAGGGTAGTAAAAAGAGTTCTAAAAATTCTAAGTGTAGGTGCATTACGACGGTGGCTAAAGTGAAAGGTGTATTGTGAGGGTAATAAGGGGAAAATGGGAGTGATGAGGAAATGGGGAAAATGACTAAGTATAGAATGAAAGGAGAATGAAGAGAGGTGAAGGGAGAGGAGATGAGAATATGACACTTAGAAAAATTCTTCATATATTGTCTTGTAATATTTATGTTGGACTTATGGACAAAATTATACATATCTTGGTCGTAGAGATTCAGATTTTGATTCTGCAGAATAGATGGAGAATCTGAGATTGAGGTCTACACAATGAACTTATAAGAGTTCAAAAATTGTCTTCTATTGATATCAGTTTTTTTTTATTAATCCAAGTGCGGGAACATCTAGGTGACCAAATTTTGGTCAACAACTCGCTCCAACTATGGGACAATGACCCCTTGTGGGTTGCTGAGAACACCAGAATCTCAAGACCAATTACCTTCTCAATTGGGCTATGGAGTCATCTTCAAAATATATTCATGTAATTCTTCTTCTTTCATGGAGTTATTTTCCATATAGCGATTGCCTTATTATACAAAGCTTGAACTGAAAAAGTAGACTATATACATACAAGATCTACCTACCCTATATTACTTGGAAGATAGGGGAATCTTAGGTGTAGGTATATTTCCAATGAAGCCACTCAAGCATCCAATTAGTCTCTGTAATGAACTCCAGAGTTGTAAAACATATTGATACTTGTACAAATGAGTCAGGGGAACTCTCAACACGTACTAGAGAAAAAATGAACCCAATGTGTTGAGGATATGATTGCATTGCTTCACCAATAATTCTTTGGAACCATGATTCAATGAAACAAATTCTTGGTTGATCAAGAATATTATTGTATTTGATTGGATGAGGAGTTTCCAATTTTTTAATACATTCATATTTATCCTTATTTCCAACCACTTCCAACATTCTTGATTAATCAACAATGTCTTGAAAAGACTCTTCCTTCTTGTAAAGGAAATCTTTCTCATCATTCTTCTCAAGATTCATTTCTTCCATCAATTCATCTTGTTGCCAATTCTATTGAGGCTTTTCATCATATAGTGCAAGGCTGAAATATTCTTGTGCATTTGGTGGAGGCTTCTTAAATTGATTATAAAACTTGTTGCTCGAAAGATATTCATATGGAGTATATGAGAGGATGAAATATTCTTCTTGCAAATTGGAATTTTCATTTTCATTTTCAGCAACATGACTTAATTAAGAAAATTCTTCCAATGTTTTATTAGATTCTTTTTCCAAATTAGACACTTCATTATCTTGCGTCCATATGGGAGAGGGTGGGTGGGCAAAACTTTCAACAAATAAATCATCTAACACATCCCATCTAGTAATGGTACCAGATGGTAATGAACAATACCATTCAAGAGAATCCCCATGCAAAGTTTGTAAGAATAATCTACATGTAACATTATCTTTAGGGAGATTGAAAATTTCACATGCACATTGGAATCTAAACAAATGTTTCTATGTATCCTCCAAAGTCTTCCAAAATAATGTAGAAAATTTTTCGATAGGAATATGATCCAAAATGGATCCAGGAAGGACTAAAAATCAAAGTTCTCAGCATTGGACAAATACAACACCATCGTGTCGGGCTTGTCGAGCCAATTCCGACCATATATTTGTTTTCAAAAAATGGACACAATATGCAAAAGTTATTGTGTTCTAATCATTTTCCCAAATAGGCAAAAAAGTCAAAAAGTCAACAATCAACAGTCAACATGTCGTACTGTTGTTGTCCGTGTGATGTGGTAGGTGATGTCAGCAGGGACACGTGGTAGCACTAGGTCATGCCACGTGGTATTCATTTTTGGCGTTTTTAGGGTTGAGTTGGACCTGTAAATATTTGACACATGACATTATACGGAAGTGACATGTGGTTGTACGAATGCTGACATGGAGACAAGTGGAAAGGTTTGGGAATGACACGTGGCTGTACGAATGATGAAATGGTGAAAAGTGGCAGGTTGTGGACTCGACACGTGGCATACGGGTTGACTATGCAGTTGACTGCAAAGGGTGACTGGATTGTACGGGCCAATCCATAGGTGACATGTGGCCCAATCACTCAGTGCCATGTGGCACCCTGGATTTGGCCAATGTTGGTTGGTTCAATTTTTTTTTTATCACTCCATGAGACTCGAACCGCCAACCTCTCCTCCGTCAATGAATTCACCAAAGAGTGCTAGCCACCTGGGATGAGTGTTCCTTATTATGCCAAATGGTGCAATGTATATTTGAAGTTGGGTTGGAAGATTTGTGAGGTTAAGTGCCCAATCGAAAGGGATATCCCTCTGACCAAGGTGTTGGACTAGGAGTGAGGACCAAGAGCTGGAGTAGGGTGTGATCCAAGTGGCTTGGCACCTGGCCACATGGCACCTCCACGTGACCATATGTCGAGGATCAGGCCAGAGGACTAGGGCGCAAGGTTAGCACGTGGCCATATGGTGCCACTCATATGACCATGAGCCTAGGTAGAAGGGGTGCGCACACATAAAATTTCCCAATGTGGTTTTTTAACCATATTATATGTTTTTTTGGTGATCTTTATGTTAATTTAGCCTAATTGTTTCCCAAAAATGAGGATCTGGAGCCCTTTTTGAGGCTAGATCTTGGGAGGAAGTTGGGAGGAGACCCCCAACTCCAAATATATATAAATCAAAGGTTTTTGATAGTCTAGGGAGGTTTAGATTATCATAATCCTAAATAATTCATGAAGCTTAAGCCATTTTATGCAGGGAAGCCATTGAGGAAGCGAAATTTGGAGGCCATTTCTGGGAGCTATGCTCAACATTTTTCAGTGTCGTCAGTTGTGTTGGATTCTTTAGGTTGAGTAGAACATAGAAATATCTGTTTGTAATACATTTAAGATAATTTTGATGTAATTTTTTAGCATTGAAGATTAATAAGAAATCTTCCCCCACTGAGACAAAGGCCTGGAGACGTAGGAAAACTTGCATCGAACTCTGTTATCAAGCTTGGTGTTATGGTTTGTTTTTCCCTATGTATATTTTATGTTCTGTATTCTTTATGATGCCTGCAACATTATTTCATTAAAATATTTTTCTTCTCTTACTTCCTAAGTGGTAAATCAACTCATGCATAAACTTAACCAAAGTCTTTTAAAGATAATTTTCGGATCAAGTGGTATCAAAGCAGGTTGACAGTTGGTTATTTGAGTTTTCATGATTACCAGTTAAAAACTATGTCGTGGTGAAGGCAAGCTTGTATAAGGAGATATAGATATTGGATCAAGAAAGAGGACATCTCAAAGTGAGAGGATGGCATCGGAAGAAGGACTTTCTCAAAGAGAAAGAGAGTTTCAAAAGACATTCTTTGCCATGTCAGAGATGGTAAAGGTGTTGTATGATGATTACTTGGAACGAAAGAGACTGGTTCAAGGGGAATATTCAAAGAAAGCCAAAAGTGAAGAAGGAGAGGACCCTCCTGAAACTCCTCCTTCAGCTCCTTCATCTCTATCATATTCTTCTTCTTCAAGTACATGTTCAATTTCTACTGCAAGAAAACATTCTCATAAATATAAGCCTGGTATGCCATTACTTAAACTTGATGTAAAACTTGTTTTTCCTATGTATGATGGCGAATTTAATGATGAGAAACTTGATAACTGGGTTAGACATATGGAGGTATATTGTAATGTGCAGCAAATAAAAGATGAGGCAAGCAAAATCAGATTGGCATTACTTCATCTTGAAGGTACAACTCTCATCTAGTGGAAAAGTAAGATGCAACATGGAACTCAACACGTTGGTAAGATTTTTCCACCATGGCATGATTTTATTTCCGCACTTAGAAAACAGTTCTATCCATTGGGATATAAGGAAAAGGCTTTGATTGAATGGAAAAGTCTTAAGCTAAGAAAAGGGTAGTCCGTGCAGGAATATACAGATGAATTTCGTAAGATGGATTTGATGTTAGATGTTACATTAACTACACAAGAAAATCTTATGAAATATATATGATGTTTTCTTTCTTGTATTCGTAATAATGTATTCATGTTTGGACCTACTAATATTGATGAGGTTTATGCCCAAGAAACATATATTGAAGAACGCAAAACTAGAGTTGGTGTATCAGGGGAATCATCTTCAAAGAAAGATGGCAAAGGAAAAGGGAATGGGAAGAAAACAACTTCAACGACAGTGAAGGAAGAGAAGCTCTCTTACAAGCAGTGAAAGAAAGAAGGGCACGATGATGAGCATTGTT
This sequence comes from Picea sitchensis, assembly GCA_010110895.2. Lineage (NCBI taxonomy): Eukaryota > Viridiplantae > Streptophyta > Pinopsida > Pinales > Pinaceae > Picea > Picea sitchensis. The sequence continues at coordinate 20,064 of SNQJ01S0169444.1, forward strand.
GGCAATTGCACCTAGAAAAGAGACTGAAGTGGTTCAAAGAGAGGAAAGGGAGGCCAACAGTTGCAACAACAACACAACCAACAAACTTGGGGTATGATTTAGGTGATGAGACTAAAATCACATCATTTATTTTGACAGGTAAAATTGGTGATGGTTTTTATTCAAGAAGTAAATTGTTTCATATAAGGGTCATAATGAAACATACTAAGATCGACACATTGATATATAGTCGATCTCAATCTAACTTAATTTCAGAAGAAGTGGTTAAGTAATTGGTATTAAACACTAAGATGCATCACAAACCTTATTCAATAAATTGGATAAGCAAAGATCACAAATTTCCCATAACAAAACAATGCATCATAAAGTTTGCAATTACATCCAAGTATGTGGATGAAGTAACATGTGATGTGGTTTCACTAGAAACATGTGGAATGGTCTTGCGTAGCCTTTATTTATATGATTGCAAAGAAATATTCTACAGGGAACATAACCAATATCACTTAACTAAAGAAGGGACATAATATGTTGTACATGCTCATCACATAAAAGAAAATCAATCTCTTCTAACAATGGAACAATTAAAGAAGGAAGCTTATGCAAGCAATACACCTATAATTGTGCCAAGTAAAG
>SNQJ01S0169445.1:0-12338 GCA_010110895.2 Picea sitchensis
ACTACAAATGCATACTAATGCATACTAAAGAAACACACTTTTACCTAACGACATATTAGACCAAGTGGATATTAACTAACTCCTAAGTGTCTAAATATCCTAACACTATCAAGAGGATTTGATCTTCTTCATGCAAGGATTGAGCAAGTGTGTGTGTGTTGGAGCCAAGAGCCATCGAAAGGAAGCTTGCGACATCAAGGCTATCAGGTTGTAATATTTACTTTCCATTAATATGATACAGTGGCATGTCCCTTTCCCATAAATCTATTTCCACTTTATTGTGTAATTCCTTGATCATACACATAGGTTGACAGTTGAATAGATTGTGCTATCTTCACTTTGGCTGGTTTGTGTTGTCTTGGTCTTGACTTCACGAGAGCACTGGAGCGAAGCGGGAGCAAAAAAGACCCTAGGAAGTGATAATAAGGTATGTTATTTGTTCTTGCCTCATAGTTAATTCAATGGTCAAAAATTAGGGAAAGAGTCATGTCCTGTCCTATTTTGTTCTAGATCTAGGTGGATCTAGGGAGATCTGTTAGTGTCCGCACCTACCGATTAATCCGATAACAGTTGCAGAGCCCGTAAGTGTGCATTGGAAGAGACATGAACATATAGAATCATCCATCAATGAGTTTGATGAACACCATAAATGGAATGTCATCACATGGTTATTTGAGTCTTCTCCAGGTTTACCATCAAATTTGGGGATGTCAGAAGGTAATTTAGTAGGAATTACTGGCTGGAAAGGAAAATGAAAAATGGGATCATTTGTCAACCGAGACAAGTCTGGAAGATCCAGAGTGGCAAGGAATGGTAATTGTTGGTTAACCTGAGGGTGATACTCATGTGGCATAGGGACACAAGTGGGGCCATAAACTAGTTGAGGTGGATAATTTTATCCAGTAGGCCCTCCCATATAAGGTTGTCGTTGACTAGTATAAGCAGGATTCAATGGTTGTTGAGAAACATTCATGAGCGGGGCGAAACTGTGTTGATTTTGGGGAGTATAAGCCGGTTGATTTGGATATGGGGGATAACCAATTGGCCCCTAAGGAGGATGAAAAATTGTTCCCAGAGGAGGGTAAACATTAGCCCCTTGGGGAGGATAAGTTTGTTGTCCTTCAGGACCCCAGGTGGGGTTTGGGACACCTAGATAAGGTTGTCCAAAAGATAATCCACAAGGAACATGATTTGATACTCCTCCTTGTTGGTTATGGTATTATTTCCTCCCAGGGTAGGGTTGATTAAATGTTCCTCCTAAAAGTACTCCCCATGATTATGAAGGGTTTATGGCAAAAGAAGGTTTCCCCCCTACCATAGGATGATTTACAACTGGGGTTTGACTAGTAAAGGGAGGTTGTCCTCTGGAAGGAACATACAAAGGTGGATTTACCCCAGGAGGGGTAGGTCCACTAAAGGATTGTTGTATCCCAAGAGGGATAGGTCCACTAGATGGTGGTTGACCCCTAGTTGAGATATGTCCCATAGTTGATTGTGTATGTTTGGAAAGGGTCTTCATTCTTTGCTGTAAAGGTGTTCCAACAAGATCTCGTGGAACATGAGGAGTTGTAGTGTGAAAAGGTGTAATGGTGGGAGTAACGGTTGAACTTACTTGTGTGTGATGAGAAGTGATGACTATAGCGTTGAGGTGGACTTGTGCTGACGTAACAACATGATCGATGACCTATTCAATGGGATGATCAATAGTATGATCGGATGGTCCTGCCTCAGAGGAAAGAGGGTAATGAGGATTAAGAGGTTGTTGAATATATTCAAAATGGTCATAAATATAATGTCCTAATGGATTCCTCCATACAGAATGAGCAGATGTTTTATTTGGATCTACTGCGTTAGTAGGAAAAAACGGGAGTCCTAAAGTCATCATTAAAAGTTGGTTATCTAGATCCTATATGTGTCTTGGTAAATGGTCTCAATGGTAAAGAAGGGACTTATTCTTATATAATATTACCAAATGAGTCTAATCAAACCAAGAGTGGTTCAATAGGATCTTGTGACATAGGTGTAGTATGAGAAGTGGGATCCTCAACCGTAGCCAAGGCTCTTTCCAAATTTCCCAACAAAGGAGTAGAAACACTCCCAATGTCAGAGCAATTTTCTACCTCTTCATAGTAGATGTCTTCTGGTGAATTAGGAGGTAAGGGTTCATATCCTTCTTTTGGAGGAAACCCTTGCATCCTACATGATCTACAAAGACCTTTATCATCTATAGGATCAATCTTAAAAAAATATTAAAACAACAACACACGCTAAAAAATCTAGAATAACCAAAAAGCAAACAAACCTTCTCTCAATGACCATACTAGTTGGTGATGAAATACAACATTGCATGATCAAGTCGAGAAAGGGCTAGGATATGAGAGGGTGGAACAATTACGATGGTGACCTGCTTAAGGGACTTACGCCTTGGTGCAAGCTTCCACACAATAATCATGGATTTACTCTCAAAGGAGCCCGAGTGAGTTTGACCACCGTCTGTTCTAGGTACAATGAAGACTTTCCTTCACTGTCACCTTGTGTAAATACCCTAAATATTATGGATACTAAAGACACCAACTCACATTCATCCCCTGGGTGGGTACAATCAATAGTCCAGTCCGAACATATGGGCATAATATTAAGTCCGAAATCCTTCGAGAGAAATGAGGACAAGTGGATCGGTAGAACTCCATAGGACCTCGAACGGATTCAGAATTCATGAAGCACCGATACCAAATGAATACAGTTGGACCTAAATAAGAACCCCCAATATACGATCTTACTACTACAAATGGTTAAACCACGAAGGGATAATCTTCGTGGCTCTACTGAACGTGACCTCGTGTGTAACCCCTGTGTGAGAGGGGGATCCCATATATGCTTATATGAAAATTGGATTTTCTCTCCCTATCACAACATGCTAAGTTTTTTTTGAATGCTTTGGAGAGTTTTACTCACAACCTAATCCAAAGAGCTAATCCTAGTCTAATGTTGGTTGACGCAGGGGGCACTCCACCCATGCACGTCTGCTCTCACAGGACCTTCTTCTTCTTTGCCCGAAGAACTCGAAGGTTCTTCTATTTCCCTATCGAGAAATCTTCACCCACAACAATCCTTCCCCGAGGTCTCCCCTTTACCACCAGGAGATCAGCTAAATCTCGCTATCTCGCAAGTTCGGGACTTAAAACCTCCAACTCTTCCTTTCAAATCTTGCGATACCCGATCTGGCGATAGGGGTATAACTCCTTCCTTTATTAGTGCCCTCACCACATGCAACCGTGGGCTAGACTTAAATGTCAGCGCCTCTCGCAACTTGCACCTTCGGGAGTTTGTGAGTTGAACTCTTGTGCTTCCCATTGCGATCCTCCGAGATGTGATAGGTCAACGCTGAGCTGACTCCTCTCTCGACAGATTTCACTACTCCCGACCTCGCAACCTCACAACCTCGTGGGTTGAACCGTCGAACTTTCACCCTCCTATTCTGCGAATCCTCGAGATGCGAGAATTCAATGGAGTGTTGCCTCCTATATCCAAGCAACGTGTGTCCACCTATCGGCCGCGCGGGCCCCACCTTATGCTCTGCCACGCATCCACCCGAACCTTGGCTCCTCGGCACTTCGCGACTCGTGAATCCTAACGCAAATACTTCGGGACTTCTCGCGGTGAGGTCCTGAGGGCTTCATTCCACCTGTATTCCACTCGCTGACTCTGTTATGGCCCACACTATCCTCTAGCTGTCGAGATATTGCTTCTCGCAATCTCGCGATCCCCACGTCCAAATCCTTGAGTCTTTTCTCATGAGGTCCCGATACATGATCCCACGTGCAGATCCAACAATCCTCCTATGATCTGGATCCAACGGTTATCCTCCTTCTCATGCCTCGCGTCCTCGCGACTTGGAGTAACCAATATTTGGACTCCCAACCTGCGAACTCCCTAGTTCGCAAGATCTCTCGATCTCTCGCCACCTCTCCTCCTTAGATGAACGACTACAATCCTCTCACTCCTTTGCTGCTTCGTGTCCTCGCGCCCCATGACTCTGAATACCCAATGCTTGGGCTTCCACCCTACGAACTCCTGAGTTCGCGAGATCTCTCGATCTCTGCCACCTATCCTCCTCAGATGAACGGCTACAAATCTCTCGCTACTTCGCCACTCGCGAAACTGAAGGACTTCCCTTTCGGTCCTCCAATGTCCGAGTCTCTGAGATGAGAGAATATCCTTACACGCATCCTCCACAACGAATGACTCTGATCTTGTAGGGATATCACGTCTCGTGATATCACTGCTCTTGCTACCCAACTTTTTGGGCTTCAACTCCCGAGAGCCCAATACACGATACCATGTGTAGATCCTATGGCTCCTGTGACTCAGAATCGACGACCCTGCCCCTCCTGAGCTTCAAACTCTTTGGACCTTCTCTCCATAACCTCCTTGCACCTCTGCAAGATCTAACGATCCTCGGAACTTCGCGAAATCTCCTCAGAGGATTTCGACCATCCTTTCTTCCATGGGTAATCCACGAAATGAAAAAGAGTATCTCTCCACGAGATTCCTTCGCCTTTTCACCAACCTACGACGTTTCTTCCTGACTTCAAGTCACACTTATCTACGCTGATCTTCAGTGACTCAGAGGCCTATCCTTCCTGATATTTTCTAAATTACTTCAACCTCAACGAGGTTCTCTGCACGTACTCCTTGCAACAAGCCTGCGAACACTTCAGCTGTTCGAGCTTCCTTGACTCTACGTATGCCCATAGCAGAAATCCTTCAATACTTCGCTCAGTGTCACATCTGAGACTCTCCTTAGCCTGCACCCTCCTTGCATGACTTGTATAACCCAATCTCACTCCCTATGGTATGAGAACAAGAGTTAACTCTCTGAGCCTTCTGTCAACGCACTCCTTGCGGATGACTTCAACTGCACTCCTTGCAGGAATCCTTGATCAAGTAGAGAAACAATTGAAACTCATTCCACTTCCTCTCAGATTTCGATCTTAACACATGAAATCATACACACAGCATAATAACAAATGCATAACAGGAAGTAATATTTATAAGCAGAGCATTCAACACACATACACAGAGAATAACACAACAACCATGAATCTGAATCAAATTCTTCTATTAATTCAAGATCTGTACATGGGTGGTTTCTATAACTCTCTGCTATTCTCCTCTGCTCTAGATTCTTCTAACTCTTGTTTTTTTTTTGTTACAATGCACAATGAGGGTGTCTATATCCCGTTTCCCTCTTTTCTTCTAGAACTGTCTAATCTACAAATTCAATTCTACCTACTTACATTTACTACTATAAATGCCTCTATCTATCTCAGACGAGAGCGTATGGCTCGAGGTCTGATTACATTTTTACCAAGGCGCCTAAATTAAATGGTCTCATTTATATTCAGCGCATCAACTTCAAGGGAAAATTTAAAAATTCAAAAACTTGCGATGGACGTCTTCCAGTTGTCTTCTGCTTCCATGTTGGTTTTGCTTGTCATGAGGGATGCTCCTGCATCATACTCCCTCGCTTGGAAATTTTCATGGGCTCCTATCCATGAGCTCCTGCATGGTATGTCCATGCTTCTGTACCTCAGCTTTAGTCTCCCAGCTGGCATCTTCAACGGGATGTCCCTTCCACTTGACCAAATATTCAAAATATTCTTTCCTTCTGGTTTTCTTACCCACTCGTTTATTTAGTATCTTCTCCATCTGTGGCTTCTCTGCAACTGGCATCTACTTCTGCCACTGGACTCCTGGTTGTTCATCGCTTGTTCCTACTGCCTCAAGCTTGTATGTATATAAATCCGAAACATTAAATGTCGTAGATATTCCGATCCCATCCGGTAACTCAATTTCATAAGCATTCTCTCCCATCTTCTTCAAGACCTTGCATGGCCCAATTTTCTTCATTTTTAATTTATTATATGTTCCCCTTGGGAACCTTTCTTTCCTCAAATGCGCCAGAACTAGATCACCAACTTCAAACTGAAGTTGTCTTCTATGGTGATCTGCTTTTCGCTTGTACTCCTGGCTTGATTTCAATAGCCTCTCCTTCACCCTGGTGTGAAGTTCTTTCATCGCTTCAACGAATTCTTTTGCACTAGCGCTGCTAGTCGCAGTCTCTTCTGAATCCCTCAATTCAGAAACTCCTCTCGGTTTCATTCCATATACAATCTGAAATGGACTTTTTCCTGTGCTCCTGTTCACTGAATCATTGTATGCGAACTCTGCTTGCGGTAATATGCTATCCCAGCTGCTATGGTGCTCTGTCACCATGCTCCTCAACAAGTCTCCCAGACTGATGTTGACCACTTCTGTTTGCCCATCCGTTTGAGGATGATAAGCATAACTAAACATCAAATTAGTTCCTAGCTTCTTCCATAATTTCCTCTAGAAATGCCGTATGAATTTTGTGTCTCTGTCCGAAATTATGCTTTTAGGCAATCCATGAAGTCGAACAATCTCTTTGAAAAACAAATTTGCGATGTGAGTCCCATCGCTAGTCTTCTGGCACGGAATAAAATGTGCCATCTTAGAAAACCTATCAACTACCACAGAGATTGAATCAACACCTCTTGGTGTCCTCGGTAACCCCAACACGAAATCCATGCTAATTTCATCCCACGGCTTCTCAGGTATGGGCAATGGCTGATAAAATCCTGTATTCTGCTTCCTTCCTTTTTAATGCTGGCAAATCCTGCATCTGTCTACAAACCTCTTGACTTCTGACCTCATCCCTGGCCAAAAGTATGACTCACTAGCTTTGTAAATGTCTTAGCATGGCCAAAATGTCCAGCCAATCCTCCACTGTGCTTCTCTTTTAACAAGTTCTCCCTCATGGAGCAATTTGGAATACACAGTTGATTTCCTTTGAACAACAATCCGTCCTGGATCACGTACTCTATCCACTGGCTTCTGTCTTTGAGAACTGGATTCTCAGCTACTTCATAAGCTTCCTTGAAGTCTGAATCATCTGCATACATGTCCTTAAGATCATCAAATCCTAACATCCTGACTTTGAACTCCTGCAACAAAAAACACTTTCTTCTCAAAGCATCAGCAACTTTGTTAGCAGTACCAGAAATATGTTTTATCACAAAAGTGAAATTCTGCATGTATTCTACCCATTTAACATGCCTCTAATTCAACTTTTCTTGTTGAGTCACGAATTGTAATGCATGGTTATCACTATATAAAACAAATTCTTTCAGAATCAAATAGTGCCTCCATTTCTTCAATGCCTGTATGATGGCATAGAACTCTTTATCATATGTGGAATATTTCTCTTTTGCCTCATTCAGCTTCTTGCTGAAATATGCAATCGGCCTGTCTTCCTGACTCAAGACCGCTCCTATGGCAAACCCACTTGCATCACATTTTACCTGGAATGTCTTTTGAAAATCTGGCAACACCAAAACTGGTTGCTCTGTAATCTTCTGTTTCAACAAGTTGAAGCTCCTTTCAGCCTCTTCTGTCCAGTGAAAATATTTATGTCTTTTCTTGACTGTGTCCATCATTGTTGTGCTAATTCCACTGAAATTCCTGATGAATTTTCGGTAGAAACTAGCCAGTCCATGAAAACTCCTCACTTCAAACACATTTCTCGGTGATGGCCAATTCTTGATTACCTCCACCTTATCTGGATCCATCTTCAGTTCATTTGCAGATATAACAAACCCCAAATAAATGAGTTTTGTCTTCATGAATGAGGACTTCTTCATGTTTATTAGCAGCTTCTCTTGCTGTAATCTCTTCATCACAATAGCCAAATGCTTCAAATGTTCATCCTTTGTCTTGCTGAAAACCAATATGTCATCCAGATACACGATGACAAATTTCCCAATGAACTCCTTCATGACTTCATTCATTAACCTCATAAAGGTACTTGGTGCATTCGTCAAGCCAAATTGCATGACAAGCCATTCATACAAACCTTCGTTTGTCTTGAATGTTGTTTTCCATTCGTCACCTTCTCTCATATGAATCTGATGATATCCACTCTTCAAATCTATCTTTGAAAAAAAAAATTCTCCATTTAAGCAGTCCATCAGATCATCCATCCTCGGCAATGGGAATCTATACCTGATAGTTATCTTATTAATGGCTCTTGAATCAGTGCACATCCTCCAGCCTCTGTCTTTCTTTAGACTGAGTACTATTGGAACAACACATGGACTCAAGATTTCCCTGACCAAACCTTTGTCCAACAACTCCTAGACCTGTCTTTTAACCTCTTCATTCTCTTGCAGCATCAATCTGTATGCAGCTTTGTTTGGAAAACTAGCTCCTGGTATGAGGTCAATATGATGACTCACACTCCTCATCTGTGGCAATGAACGAGGTAATTTGTCCACTACAATATCAACAAACTCATCCTGCAGTTCCTGAACTTCTTCTGGAAAATCATCCACCCTTGTGCTAGTCAGAACAATTCTCAGCTTTCTGACCACAAAGAATTGTGGATCCTCCTTCTTCTTAACTTCTGTAAGAAGTTCCTTCCCACTCATGAGAAGTACTGTGTTGTTTACCTCCGGCTTCGCCTCTTTATCTTCAATTAGACACAACATATGAGTTCTCCCATTCCTCTCTAGGGTATATGTATTCATCCTCCCATCATGAATTACATTTCTATCATATTGCCATGGTCTACCCAACAATAAATGACAAACATCCATAGGAATAACATCACATAAAATTTTATCATTATATCCTCCTATCTTAATGTCAACTAAGCATTGTTTAGTGACATTTACCTGATGTCCCTTCTGTAGCCATGAAACTTTGCATGGACTTGGGTGATCAGTTGTCTCCAGCTCCAACTTTTCTACCATCTCGGTTGAAACGCGATTATCGGTGCTTCCACTGTCCACGATGACCTTGCATACTCTATCCTTGGTCTTGAAAGCAGTCCTAAAAAGACTGTTCCTCTGTGCTGAATTCTCCTTCTCCTTTTATGGCATCAAAAGGACTTTCTGCATCACCAACGATTTTTTTCCTTCAGCGTACTCTGCCTCAACATCTCGCCTCTGTGCCTCGGTGATGTGAGTCTCTCTTGTTTCTTTCTTTTTCTCTGGACACTCGAATGACCTGTGTCCATTTTTTCCACATGTGAAGCATGTGATTACTCCACCTCTTCCTCTTCCTCTACCTCTGGTACGAGGAAACCTATTATTATCATCATATCCTCCTCTCTGCTCAGTATGCTATCCTCTTTTCTCATCATATCTCCCTCGCTGCAAACTTCCACCTCTCTCTGTCTGAGTCTGAGGTTTCTTCCAGTCATCCTTGGGATTCTAGTATTTATCTTGGGCAACCGACTTGCCTTTGGGTTGACTCCTGCCTCTGCCTCGCTGACCTTGCTTACGGCTCAACTTCTCTTCATATTTCAAAGCCATTTGATAGGCGTCCTCCACTGTTCGGATGGTTACCATATTTATTTCATCCTGAATCTCATACCTCAGGCCATTCATGTACCTGGCCACCTTTTCTTCATTGCTTTCGCGATGACCTGCCCTGATATTCAACCTGTAAAATTCCTCAGTATACTCCTTCACTGTCATCATCTTCTGTCTCAGGTTCTGCATCCTCCTGAACAGAGAAATTTGATAATCCCTGGGAATGAATTTTACCTTCATCTTTGCAATCATCCTGTCCCAGCTCTTAATTTTCTGCTTGCCTTGGCAATGCCTATCAGCTTGCAGTTCATCCCACCACAAGGCTGCATGTCCTTTTAATCTCGTGACGACATGCCTGACCTTCTTATCCTCTTTGATATCTTCATAATCGAAGTATGTGTCTAGAGCTCTAATCCAGTCTAGCAGCTCTTCCGCATCCAGATTTCCCTCATAAACTGGAATGTCCATCTTTACCTTTGTACTCATTCTTGCAACAGCTTTAAGTAAACGTTCACTTGCTGCATCTTCCACTAGGATTTCTTCTCCTCCGTGTCCAGTATCCTCTTCATCTTCGGATTCACTGATATCTCCTACATTAGCTTTGCGCCTTTGTGATGTCTCCATGTCCTCCATTCTGGCACGAAGATTAGGCATTTCTCTCTCCATGTCTAGATTCTGTACTGGCCTACCTCTTTCTCTGGACAATTCCCTTTCCTCCTCTGGATCAGGTGATTGTCTACCCCTTCTCCTTGGTGGCATGGTGAATTCTCCTTTTCCTTTTCTACATAAAGCAAAGAAGCTTTTTCTAAGCTCTGATACCGCTTGACGCAGCGGGCGTGCCACCCAGGCACGTCTGCTGTCACAGGACCTTCTTCTTCTCTGCCCGAAGAACTCGAAGGTTCTTCTATTTCCCTATAGGGAAATCTGAACCCACAACAATCCTTCCCCGAGGTCTCCCCTTTACCACCGGGTGATCAGCTAAATCTCGCTATCTCGCGAGTTCGGGACTTAAAACCTCCAACTCTTCCTTTCAAATCTTGCGATACCCGATTTGGCGATAAGGGTATAGCTCCTTCCTTTATTAGTGCCCTCACCACATGAAACCATGGGCTAGACTTAAATGTCAGCGCCTCTCGCAACTCGCACCTTCAGGATTTTCTGAGTCGAACTCTTGTGCTTCCCGTTGCGATCCTCTGAGATGCGATAGGTCAACGCTGAGTTGACTCCTCTCTCGACGGATTTCACTACTCGCGACCTTGTAACCTTACAACCTCGCGGGTTGAACTGTCGAACTTTCACCCTCGTATTTTGCGAATCCCCAAGATGCAAGAATTCAATGGAGTGTTGCCTCCTATCTCCAAGCAATGTGTGTCCACCCGTCAGCCACGCAGGTCCCACCTTATGTTCTGCCACGCGTCCACCCGAACCTCGGCTCCTCGACACTTCACGACTCACGAATCCTAACGCCAATACTTTGGGACTTCTCACGGCGAGGTCCTGAGGGCTTCGTGCCACTTGTATTCCACTCGCCGACTCTGTTATGGCCCACACTATCCTCCAGCTGTCGAGATATCGCTTCTCGCAATCTCACGATCCCCGCGTCCAAATCCTTGAGTCTTTTCTCACAAGGTCCTGATACATGATCCCACATGTATATCCAACGGTCCTCCTACAATCTGGATCTAACGGTTATCCTCCTTCTCGCACCTCGCATCCTCGCAACTTGGAGTAACCAATATTTGGACTCCCAACCTAAGAACTCCCGAGTTCACGAGATCTCTCGATCTCTCGCCACCTATCCTCCTCAGATGGATGGCTACAATCCTCTCGCTCCTTTGCTGCTTCGCGTCCTCGCGCCCCGCGACTCTGAATACCCAATACTTGGGCTTCCACCCTGCGAACTCCTGAGTTTGCGAGATCTCTCGATCTCTGCCACCTGTCCTCCTCATATGGACGGCTACAAATCTCTTGCTACTTCGCCACTCGTGAAACTGAAGGACTTCCCTTTCGGTCCTCCAATGTCTGAGTCTCTGAGATGAGAGAATATCCTTACACGCTTCCTCCACAACGAACGACTCTGATATTGTAGGGATATCGCGTCTCGCGATATCGCTGCTCTTGCTACCCAACTTTTGGGGCTTCAACTCCCGAGTCCCCGATACACGATACCACGTGTAGATCCTATGGCTCCTGTGACTCAGAATCGATGGTCCTGCCCCTCCTGAGCTTCAAACTCTTCGGAACTTCTCTTCGTAACCTCCTTGAACCTCTGCAAGATCTAACGATCCTCGGAACTTCATGAAATCTCCTCAGAGGATTTCGACCGTCCTTTCTTCCATGGGTAATCCACGAAATGAAAAAGATTATCTCTCCACGAGATTCCTTCGCCTTTTCACCAACCTGCGACATTTCTTCCTGACTTCAATTCACACTTATCTACGCTGATCTTCAGCAACTCAGAGGCCTATCCTTCTTGAGCGTTTCTAAATTACTTCAACCTCAACGAGGTTCTCTGCACACACTCTTTGCGGCAAGCCTGCAAACACTTCAACTATTCGAGCTTCCTTGACTCTGCGTATGCCCGTAGCAGCAGTCCTTCAATACTTTGCTCAGTGTCACGTCTGAGACTCTCCTTAGCCTGCGCCTTCCTTGCATGACTTGTATAACCCAATCTCACTCCTGGTGGTATGAGAACAAGAGTTAACTCTCTGAGCCTTCTGTCAACGCACTACTTGCGGATGACTTCAACTGCACTCCTTGCAGGAATCCTTTCTCAAGTAGAGAAACAATTGAAACTCATTCCACTTCCTCTCAAATTTTGATCTTAACACATGAAATCATACACACAGCATAATAACAAATGCATAACAGGAAGTAATATTTATAAGCAGAGCATTCAACACACATACACAGAGAATAACACAACAACCATGAATCTGA
>SNQJ01S0169445.1:26607-39074 GCA_010110895.2 Picea sitchensis
GAATGAGGATGATGTTATTACAAAAATAATGAGTATTTATAAGTTTTTTCCACAGGGTAAAACCTCCCTGTGGATAGTATCAAACTGTTTACATAATCTGGGAAGATATTCCCAAAATCAACTAAACTAGGAACTAAAATGAAACCAAAATATTTCAAATATCCTCTAAACTGTCCATCCAATCCAATGCAATTTCGAATTCACTTGAAATGGACCAAAAATAACAAGTTAGAGAGATATTTTATGAGCAAAAAAATAAAAATCTGATTCCACAGACTTAGCTACAGAATCATCTGATTCTGTAGCTAGTCTAAAATAATATACAGAATCAGAATTAAAATCAAATCAAATCTTTTAAAAGAATTAAATCCCATTATCTTCCAATAATCATTTTAAAACGAATCACTTAAGATTCAAATAATTTTGCCATTCAACATTAAATAGGATCAAAAGTGATTCAACCGATCACAGAGATAGGAATACTCTGTTCTTCTGTTACCATAAAATCGAGTCTTTCATAATCGAACAGTAACAAGATTGTTTCATATCCAATTGAAATCGATAATGAAACATATCGTATGGGATACGATCTAATCCAACACAACCATTTTCCACTTGTTATAGCTGTAACGATATAGCAACGAGATTCAAGTCATTTAATCGAATGAAAAGAGAGAACTACTTCGTTTCGATTATTGTTACAAGTTGGGTAAATGAAATCTTATGTAACAATATCATAATCGTGTCTCAACAAATCGAATGAGATCATTTTGATATTCAATCGAAACATAAAAAATAGCAAACGCTTCGTATACTTGCATTGAACAGGATGATCACGACAGCTGTAAATCAAAAATATTTAGGCTGTGAATGAATTCAAACCATAACCGACACATAACCAAAAATGAGACAGGATCAATCAAACAGGATTTTTCATAGATTTCGATTATTGATTCTTGCAAAGTCAACAAACATGATCGATTAATTTTGATCACAATCGTTTTTAATCAAACGAATCATAACAGAGTTTGATCGATTCATTTCACAATTTAAAATATAGAGCATCAATTACAATCTGAAATCGATTCGTAAAACAACTTTGCCAAGTTAGAACCAGAGCGAATTGATCGGCTAAGATTTTCACATAGTTGTTATGATTCGGGTTCATTTCCCAATTCGGGTGCGAATGTCATTTGAGCGTATTGTTTTCATCAAAGAAATAGGGTCAATTAACTTGGAATCAATCAAATATAGAATAGTATCGTAACAGGTATCCTCCCGAAACATTTACCAGTCCTAGCAAACCAATGATAATGAAATCGAATCTGGGCAAGATTGTAACAATCAAACTCAATCAAACCATTTATAGCACAAGGATCATAACCAAATCAAATCTGAGCGTGATACAAACCAATTCATTTGGAGGTAAACCATTATTTTTATAAACTAGTCAATCAAATCTCAAACCATACCACTCAAATCCAATCGAAATCTAATGATTGCTAAACTGGGAATAACCATATCGTATATTGAATAAAAAATTGTTTTATTCAAAGCCATTCCATATATAGAATGCATGCAATGTAACAGAGTCATTCAATGATGTGAATAGAGCTGTTTGAAAACTGAATCGCAAACATTATATCAACCTAGATTATTTACACAATGAAATGAAATTTTCCATACCTGTGTAGCGACGAGGCTGTTCAATTACGCCAGCTTAGAATTTACAATAGCCATGGTTGATTCCACATTTTTAAACAAGATGGAGCCGGTCTTCTTTTGTTTCTTATCTGTCTCTTGTAGCTTGGCCTTCTGAATGGTTAGGGCTGCAATCTGGTCCTCCAAAGATTGAATCCTTGACTGGAGTATTGGGACATCATTATAATACCGCTCCAACCATGCATTGCATTGATCACAGGGTGACACTGTAGGTTTAGACAGAGTAGGGGAGTATTTGGGCATATGACCGAGGGTTTCACAAGGCAACTTAATGCCTGGATAGTTAGGGTCGTCCTGTAGGTAGGGGGGTAGGTTTGATACAAATTCATACGAGGTTTCGGCACACAAACCTTGCGAATAGGGATATTCATTTGCCAAGAACCGCTCCACCTCCGAATCGGAGTCCTCACTCAACAAGATAGGGTTTGGCTCGACAGGGGGTTTTGGCTTGTTTCGTGTCATCTGTGAAATCAAACGTTCATTCTTCTTCCCTTTAACATTTGCAGTGAGGTTGGCCTTGGGATTTTTGTTCACAGGCTTAACAGTCTCAACACTCTTAGTCACAGTGTGGGGGTAAGTCGATAGGAGGGTCGGCCGAGGGTTTAGGAAGTAGGGCATGGTAGGTCACTGGGGGTACAACCTTGACCTTGCTCACCACAGGTTTGTCAACCTGTGTAGGGTTCGGATCCTCGAAACCATTCCGAGCAACAAAATTTCTCCAACTATCTTCGTTCAAATTCAAATGACAGACAACAATAAGCTTCACCAACCCATAATGAAAAAGGGTACTATCAGCCTGGTTTCTTTTGTACTTCTTCAACATTTTAAATAGGCTTCTATGCAAATAATAGGGCATATTGAGATGATAACCCATAAAAACCATAAGCAAGCGCAGGTGGTGTAGGAACACAAACCCGTATCGACCCTCACAGGTGATAAACTATTTGATTATCATTAATAAATCATGCCAACGTTGTTTGAGCATGGTCGCGGGCATACCTCTATCACAAGAGGTGATTTTGTGCGACTGGAAGAGCAGTGTCCATGGGACCTCCTCGACTTTGCAATTCTTGGACCATCGTTGTCCAGTGGCAGGTAAACCCGTAGCAAGACTGATAAACTGTTCATCAATTTCCAATTGAATATCGCCGACTTTGGCTCGACAACCATCAAAGGTCATAGAAAATTGTTAGACCACACAAAGGTTAAAGCCATCGAAACATTCCATGAAGGTAAGCCACCCATTGTCTGCCAAATCTTGGCGGGCATTGTCAAACATCAACAGGGCCTGTTTTCCATTGGGTTCAACTCGCACGACTGGTGCCATGGAGTTGAATGCATGGTAAGGGAGGGGTTCGAACAAAGAGTAACAGAGCTATCCGAACCAAAATCAATGAATCAAGCCAAAAGGGGTAAGCATTAACGCAAGCATGCGAAGGTGGTGGAGTTATTTACCACCATGAAAAACAATTATGGTCAAAGTACAACCGTCGATATAGCTGTTCAATTCATAATAGTGGATCATCCATTAAGTCAGGTGTACAACCAATCAAATCCAATGTGTATACAAATACACACTAATACTATGCCATGGTGTTTAAACACCCAACATACAAATCAACACCCAAAATCAAATACGCGCTAATGTATTGATTCATAAGTTTAACCAAGGTGCCAAATAGTTGACAAGCCAAACAAATATAAAAGATTAACATAAGGATCCTATCATACATGTAAAAATTTAATCAAAACCCTTATGCATTTCATAAAATCAAAGATTAGGGAAGTCATAAAATGCAAATCCAAATGCTCAATGTCTTACAAACTCAAAAAAATCAAGTCATATAATCAATCGAAGTATAAGAACTGATCAAAGGATATTTCCAATCGTGTAACGATCAATAAAAGGTAAGCACAAATGACAAAATAAATAACCTCAGTTCAGATAATGATCGAAAAACAACTTCAAAAGGAGAAGTTTTCACGCTTATAGTCGTGAAAACTTAGCAAAGACAAATGTGTCAATGTCGCAAGAAATAAAAATGTCGTCTATATTGAAAAATGCGACGAAAAACTTGACTTTCACAAGACATAGGTGTAGGCAGCTTATAGGATAATAGAAAAAGGTGAATTGGCTACCAACATCTAGGAAGGGAAGATTTGGAGGACCTCCAAAGAGGACATCGCACAAGGGGTTTGAGACAAATCCTCCACCACAGAATAGTTCTGGGCGGCCCTTGCATTTGGGTTGTGAGAATCATTTTTGAACACGCCTTTTGGGATGCATGTCATTGTTTCTCCCAAAGTCTTCTCGATCTGGAGAGGAATATATGGGAGTTCGGCTTCTTTTCCCTTCTCAGAAGTGCTTGGTTTACTATAGTCATGCACTCTAGTCGATATAAAATCATCACCCTTCATCATATACGCATTCATAGATGCGGGATTTTTTGAAGACAAAGAGGCTCCTTAACTACACCCTTTCGTGCTTGTAGAGGCTTGGGTTAGGTTTTTCCCATGTTGAAATGGATTGGTTAACACAACAGGCTGTTGTTGTGTCACAAAATTTTGGGCCTCTGCAAGCCAAGGGAATTGGTGGGTCAGGTGGTATTCCATGCATAGGTTGCATGGATACCTCACCTTCCATTTCTCATTGTTGCCCCTGCCAGCATTATTAGTGGGTTTCTTATCCCTCTTACCCTTCTTTTGTTGTTTTTGCTTTCCTTCAGGCTGCTGGGTATCCTTTGGATTTTTCTATTGCATTGTGTGTACATCCGACGTTTTGGTAGGGGGAGCAACCAAAATAGTAGTTTGGCTGGCCGCTGTGTGTTGTATAGACAATTGCCACAATTGCAGCATTATTTGCTCAGTGGGCTTTGTTTGTGTTGAACCAACAATACCATTGGCATGTGGTCCATCTCTCTGTCTAGTTTTATCAAGTATTGAGCGTGGTGCATCTAGTAAGATATTCTATAATAAACCAGACTGAGAGTAGATTAGCTCAATCTGTTGAGCTCTCATGATGGCATATTCTTTGGAAAACACTCCCGACATCGCTATGTCTTTGGATAAATATGGGACCAAAGACTTAAGGAACCACTCGAGCAGGAATGTTGGTGGGACTGACACCTTAATTAAACTCTTCCAGCATCTCCATTCTCAGATGTGATCAGAGATATGGTCCACTTTCGTCTGTGCGAAATTGGCCAACAGTTTTGTGCCAGTGTCGTATCTCATAGGTAATTGGAAATGGTTTAGGAAAGCCATTGCTAATTTACCGAAGGAAGAGTATCTTGAGCAATCGAGCTCAATGTACCATTTTGCAGCACTCCCAATGAGAGTATGTTGAAACAATCGCAACTGTATGGAGTCGTCTTTCAACGAGTTAGACGAGCACCAAAGATGGAAGGTGGTCACATGATCTCCTAGATCTTCATTAGGCTTGGCTTCAAACTTTGGTATGTCCGAAGGCAACTTCGTCGGCATAGGGGACCAATGCAGATCATGACAGATAGGTTCATTCAACAACCTTGTCAAGTTTGGAAAATGCAAGGTTGCCAGGAAAGGTAGTTTGGGTTGTTGGTGATAACCATGGAAAAAGGGACCTGGAGTTTGACTGGCACCAGGTTGCCAGGAAAAGTTTGGTTGTTAGCCTGGGTTCTGGTAAAAACCATGGCCATGACCAACGTATGGATTCTGCGTGTGAGGAGACATCATCGGTTGATTCCCAAAATAAGACGTAGATGGTTGGGTGTGCATTACATTCAGAGGACTTTGGGAAGGGTTGCCCCATGCCTATCCCATGGGGATAGGCATAGTACCTTGTTTGGGGTTCCATTGGTTCTGAAAAGAATTGCCCTAGGTTGGCATTCCTGACAAGGGAACTGATCCCTGCCAATAATTCTAAGGCCCTCATGTGGAAGAAGTTCTTGGGTTTGCCCCCTATGCAGGAATAGTACCCTGCATAGGAATAGGTTGTTCGTAACTGGGATTTCCCCCAGTCGGGAAAGCAGCTGATGAGAAAGCGTTGTTACCAAATGCACTAAACAAAGAAAATGGTGTCGAACCTACTATCATATTATGAGAAGGTGGTCCTTGACTCCCTGCTCCAAATAAACTATGGTGTGTGGGTGGCCCGGTGGATTGCTGGTGGTTGCCACCAAGCAAAGGAGACGAAGGAGGCATATGACCTTCCCCATAAGGGAAGGTGTTAAAATGAGTTGAAGTATCCCCCATGTGTCCTTGTAGAGGAGCATTAGAGCTCCTTTCTCCCAGACCTAAAGTCTATAAAGTGGAGTAGGAAAGTACAAGACTTGTACCTGAGCTAGGCATCCTGTATGAGAACAGAGGGCCTATCGCACTCAGTGTGAAAGGGGCCGTGGTTGTCGCTATAGACAGGATTGGACCACTGCTTGAGGTAGAGGTGGTCAAGACCATGGTGGCTCGGACTGATGACGGTGGGTTAGGAGGTGGAAAATCCCCTGTGGTGACAATCGTAGTGGGAATTGAAGAATTCCTAGAAGAAGCGATAGTATTTGTTTCCATTGCTGCATGCGACACTGTCTGGCACTCGTAAGGGTGAATCGGTATGATGATGGGTGCCAAAATATCATTGGTTGGAGTTTTGGATGGACCAAGAGCTTTCGCTCCAAAGTCTAAAACGGTCATTTCCTCCGGATGTTGGTCAGGTACAATTTCTTGTGACCCGGTCGCTTCAAAAGACCCTTGTTGGTCTAGATTTTTCCTTAATGGTGGCGGAGGTGGTTCTAGTGTAACCGATGATAGGCCCAGAAGCCTTCATGACCGGCGGAGCTTGTGATCCTCCAATGTGTGAGAAGATCGAAGACACATTAGGGCTTTCTATTCGTTCAAAAACAACACACACTAAAAAGGTCCCTCCAAGATAAAAAAAAGCAAACACTAAACTAGTTGGAAGAACAGTTACAACAACCAACACTAGAGAAACTTACCAGTGCAATTGAAACTCGAACACAGAAGCACCCTTTGGGTATACTCTGCAAAGCGTGGCCCGATTTCTATCCTAGGTACCATGGTATACCCCCATAGTCACCTATGTATGTCTCTAAAAAGATAGGCAACTAGGTTGCCAGCGTGCGAACAATCACCAGGCGGGTACAGTCGAAAGTCGGGTAGACCACAATGAGAAGGGTATCGATCCTGAAACCTGTCAAGGGTATCAAAGGCAAGTGGTCCAGAAGAAAACTGAGGACCTTGAACGGATTTGAGACCCATGAAGCTCCATGGCAATTGCAATCGATGGAATCCCAAGACAAGCCCTCTATATGTGTTCTCCACTATGATTGGTCCAGCTTTGGAGGGGTTATCTCCACTACCTTTCTGCACGTGACCTCATGTTTTCCCTCCGTGTTAGAGGGGGGTCCCAGATAACTTTCACGATACTAGACTTTGACACTCCCTAACTCAGACTCCAATGTTTGATTTAATGGCCTTGAAGAGTTTCCTCTCCAACCTAATTCAAGGCCCTAACCGTAAACTAGTTGGTTGACCCTACAAACATAAAAAGTCTAATGAATTTTAGATTTAGCGTTAATTTTTATGGCTTGTCTTAAGTCAAAGGTTATGAAGGTGAAACTAGTGATGTTTGAAAGATGAAAGATGGAAACAAAATAACTTCACTTGACTCAAATCTTAAACAAATTTTCAAACTAAAAATTTTCTAAGATCTCTGAACAACAAACTCAAAGCAAGATTTCAATCGACTATGAGCTACTTATAATCTAAGTAAACCATCAATAACTTATGAAAGAAAAGACTTTTCCCTGGTTACTAATGCAAAACAACACTATTTAACCAAACAAAGAAATAAAATATTTTTTTTATTTGAATGCTCACAAAGAAAAAAGGAAAAATATCAACAGGTAAAAACCAAGAAAACTTCCGGCCTAAGCACAGATCACAAAGAGTCACTTTAAAAATCACACACAAGAAAATTAAAAATGGACTCTCACACTTGTCTAAAAACCCTATAAAAAGAAAATTTTGAGGAAAACTTCTTAATGAAAAAGAAAGCTATTGCTATGATCAAACCTAAGTTACTGACCGCTATGACAGAGACCCAAAAACTTGAGAGGTATAACTCTTGTCAAAGGAAAGGATGACTGCCTCACCTTCAAAAAGAAATTTCTCCACAAGCACATTGTTGACAGTTCAACAGCAAGCGTGTGCACGCGAGCTGTGTAAAGTCAGAGTGCGTGTACATGTGTGTTGGCCTTATACAGGCTGCATGTATCTCTGAAAATCTGAGATAAATGAAATGCCAAGCAATCCAGCCCAGGAAGAGACTATTGGTACTGAGAACTAGGATCTATTGAAGCCTTAGACACTTACTTTAAAAGAAAAATAAATAAATAAAAAATAAATAAAATAAAAATAAAAATTCAGAGAAAACTTCATAGAACAAAACCAATCTGAGGTGAAACCTAATCTATAGAATGAAAACAACAAAAGACTATAAAGAGTTCTAGAAAACCCTTGAGAAGGACTATTTCTGACAAAGGAGAGGATGACTACCTCTCTAAAAGAAATTTTCTGGAATCATACACGTGACTGACACCCCCTCAACTAGCGTGTACATGCAGGTTGTGAGAAGGTAGGGCATGGGTACACGCGTGCAAACCTTATATAGCCGCGTGTACCTCCATGGGTCTCGGAAAAGAAAAAAAATGCATTCAAGCAAAGAAACAGAGATAACTGGTATGGAAGACCAAAATCTCTGTTAGCTTAGACTTTTGCAGAAACTTTAAAAACAAGGAATGAAACCAGTTTTTAAAAATACCCAAGAAAAATATTCCCAGAAACCCTAGAGATCCCCAGTATGGTTGCCAATTCTGTTGTTGGTGGGAAATCCCTCTTACATACTAGCACTAAGGGTTTTATCATGCATGCAGAAATGACCTAAAGATTCTTACTTTTTACCATCATTCCATGCCTAGAGCCCCATTACTCATATGTAAATACAAGGCTCAAGAGATTAAGTTGATGTACCTTATTCTTTGTGTTTGATGTCAATCCCTTTTCGCGCTTGGTCGTTCTTTGACTACAAATCTCCTCCCAATGTTGACCTACATTCACTAAAGACAAACAAATAATTCCACATGCATTTGATCTATGAACTAATAGGTTAGAGATTTAATCAATCATACAATCAATATTCCAATAATGACAATCTCATATGGTGGGACGGGAAAAGCAATTCTTTTATTAACTTCACAATGATACCTTACAATGATAAATTCAACCATTGCTCCTCGATCCTGGTCCTAGGCTCTTCTTCCATTGTCTTCCAATTGCTTTTCTCTATAATTCTCTTTGCATAAGGATGGCTAAAAGTTGGGATAAAGGGAATGCTTAATCATGTATAGTTTCTTTACTATGATTCTCCTCCTTTCAAGTGGGACCCCTAACCCTTATTTTATAGGCTAGAAGAAGCTAGGTATTTTGTTGAGTGACTGGCCATGCATGGCCAAAAGGTTTAGTTAACTTACCCAAAGCTATGTGTTTCGTTAGCAACTTTCCTTTTTCCATGCTTTTGTAGGTACACGTGGGTTGTCCTGGGTTAGCTAGCATGTACACGCGTTCAGTAATGGAGCAGGGCGAGTGGGTCTTTATAAAAGGGGTTTTTAAGAAGAGGTGTTCAACAATGTTTTGGAAAAGAAGGAATCTGAGATGGCCTGATGCCAAGTAAGAATGTTTGGTGCAAATTAGGGTTATAACAAGAGCATGTTTGGATTTTCCATATAAGAAGAATGAAAAGTTCCCGAAGGCCTATCTAGTAAAGGAGATCATGTTTGTAGATCCATAAGAGCACGTGGCGATAGATAGGAAAATTCATGTATTCACAGTTTGGAGGATCTGGAAGGAGAAAGGCATAGATTTTGTGAAGCATGAAGTTGTGAAGCTCTCAGGAGTAGATCCCCAGGTCACAGCTTGAGGTCATGTGGAGGCATGCCAAGGAAGAAAAGATAGCACCCATTTCATGGAGCTGGCTGATTTATATTTCCGAGGAATCAATCACAACCATCGACTGTGAAGAAGATCTGATCGTCGATTTGAGTAAAGTGATTTTGTCGATATGGGTATCGAGAGATTTGGAGTCAAGTGGTGTGAAATCTCCAAAAATGTGAAGTCCCGAAGCACAATTTGAGGTAAGCGCCAGGTCATGGAACAAGGTCACAGGAAACAAGAAATTAATGAAAAAGGAGTGGTGGTTGAAACCTTGACTCACTCCATAAAGGGAAGGCATGGAGGCCCTATCAGAAGGGTCAAAACTATTAGCCCGAGGAGGATTCATGGATAGTCCAACATAGGAGGTACACAGATGGAAATATTTAGACAGGATGGTTGGATCAGATCTCATTTCTAGCAGTTGTAAATGTTTGAGTATAAATAGCTCAAGGAAATATTTTGTTAGGGTCGTCAATTGGTTGAGCCGAGCTACCTATCATATAATATTTTGATTCCATAGTTGTTATTTGGTTATGTATCAAATTTTAGACTTTTACATTAATATAAGTCATCCTCTTTTCATCTCTCTGTAAAAAATGTGCTAAAACACTCGGGCATGGAGGATCCATTCAAGTGTTGTGATGCTATTGTAATTTAGGTTTGATTACAGTGGTATCATGACCAGTTTTACTTAGCTCCCATGTTATCTTATTTCTCCTCACACTAAAACACTCGGGCATGGAGAATCCAGTCGAGGGTTGTGATACTATTGTAATGTAGGTTTGATTATAGTGGTATCGTGACTAGTTTTAGTCAGCTCCACTATCATCTTATTTCTCCTCACACTGAAAGGCTCAGGCATGGAGGATCCAATAGAGTTGTTGTAGTTGCATCGTGATGTAGGTTTGACAATTGTGCTGCTGTGACCATGTGCTTGTGACATATTTCAATGTTTGAAGCTTGGGTTCAAGAGTGTTCTTGAGCGTGAGTTTTTCTTCACCAAGATTCTTGAAGTTCGGATGCCCATAGTTGACTTGTCCACTTTCTCACTAAGTCTTCTTTCTACTCAACCTTAAACTCAATTCACTGACTAAAGTTAATGAGGCCCTCACTTCCCTATGCATTGCCTATCCAATTTATGTGTTGAAATCATTCCTATATCGAGTTTAGTCCATTTGAACTCCATTTATAAATCAAACATCCACTGAACATTCAATGGGTACTAGGCTTATCCTCCTGCAATCTAAGGGTGACTCTTAGTTATAACATTCATGGAGACATTTTCAGGGAAAAAATTGAAGATATTTACCTGGGATAGAATGATATATAAATTATGATTATGAAGGTGCATTAGATATCAGTAACTTGAAGATTGCAACTTGCACCTGGAGATTCCATTGTTTCAGTTGTGGCTCCTGTTAGTCTCTAATTTTTCTTTTGATTTAGTGAGAAACCCTAATCCTAAACCCTTCCTACCTGCACTTCATTGTCTTCTTTCATTTGATTTTAATCCTTGTTTTCAGCTTGTTATGATTTGGATTTTAGCCTTTTGAATAAATTCTTTAAGTTTGGAGATTTAAGACATGGTTTTACAGGATGTGTCACTTCATATGCCTGTTTGAATTTTGAAAATTCAAAAATCTTCTAGTCATTAATAGCACTACTGGAATAACATTATTCCCATAACGCAAATAAAATCATGCCTTATTATGCACCTGCCACCCTGATTTCATTATGATTACACATATCATGGACTAAGAATTCACATGTGTCCCACGATAGCTCTTAAATAATTTTATGATTCAAACTGTTACATGATCGGATTGTTCTGTACCTGCAAAGGACTCATTTCAAATCATTCAATTCCAAAAGATCATTATTTGAACTTGTCACTCATCATTCTGATTTTGCTGAATTATAAGAACAGGTGTTTTCTCAGAAGAACTGTTATATGTTAACAGTTGCAAGTTGTAAATTCAGAATCCGAGAAGTGCCAGTTGTAGCATCATGTTTTTTATGGCACCTAAGAGAAGCGGGAAAGTGGTCAGATTGGAACCTGAGGGTGCCGAGCTTCTTAAAGAATATCCACAGATGGCACAAAGATTTAGAGATGCTGGCTGGTTCGAATTCCTCACTACCTTCCAAGGTTATGACGAACAGGTATCTATGGAATTTGCAAAGAATTTCAATGGTTACGAAGTGGAGATTGGAAAATTGTTGATGCTGGTGACAAAACAATCCATCACCAAAGATTGCAGATTGGTATTTTTCAAGATACCACATATATAAAATATGCAGAACAGAAATAAAATGCTAGAAATGGCAGAATAACAGTAAAATATCCAGCATAATCTTCACAATACACAAAAATGATATAACAATAGCAATAGAAATAACACTTTGATTCAGAAAGCAATGTTCACAGGCCTCTTCGAGGGGGCAACCTCCAATCAAGCAACGCTCTATTACAATAACCTCCAAGATAGGGTTCTCATACCCTCGACCCTTATTTATACTAAATATGTCTATTAAGAGAAGCATCTAGAGGAATATCCTTCTAGAAGTGGAAGATTCTATTAGGTCTTCTTACATCCACCTTATTCTATTTTATTGAAAGGACTTATTAATATTTACCTTTATTACATCCAAATACATTGATCTACCTATGTGCGGGTTAGGACCTTAACATGTCCACCCCCTTAAAAACAACCTTGTCCTCAAGGCTTGAGATGTGGAAACTGCTGCAGAATGGTAGCTGGTTC
>SNQJ01S0169446.1:0-12186 GCA_010110895.2 Picea sitchensis
TGAAATTATCTCTTTTTCAAGGCGTTGAGTACTTTTCCTGAGGTTTTTCTATGCTATATTGATGTTTGGTTCTTAACATATGGTATCAGAGCTCAAGGTCTTGGGGTTTCGCTGCTACATCTGAGACACCGTGGAATGTTTTCTATAACTTTTTTTCTACAACCTTTCAGAAGGAGCAGCTTGGAGGGTATTTAGAATACCGATCAAGGTACGTTGGGTTAAAAATTCAGCTCCTGAGGCCTTATACTTTCCGAGATACAGCTTGTACAAGATTGGGTTCTGGAATCATCCTCAAATGAGTCATTGTGGAATTTTCGCTATAAAACATTTTATGTGACGTTTCAGACCCTGGAATCCGGAGTCCATTTACATAAATTATAATTGTAGCTGTGGTAAAATGGTCATCTTCTGTCTCATCTTAAATTTGTAGATACACCCTGTGTAAGATAGGGTATTTGACTAGTCCTATTGACTAGTCTCAAGAAGGTGTTCTGGGTAAAACAATCATAACTTCTTCCTCGAGTATCCAACTTGTGTGGGACTGGTTGCATTGGATCATGGACAGTCTGTAGTATTTTGGGTGCGAGTTTCAGAATTTTATATCAATTATTTTGTGCGGGGCATACTCTACAAGTGAGATCTCCTGGAAAGGCCAACAATCGACAAGTTGTGGGGAAGTTACCGTAAATTCCACTTGGCACATCCAATTTTGATCAGACCTATGGAATTACAGAGAAGACATATCAGCGAAATACATAAAGGAAAGTTTCATACCCAGAAGGGCTGAAACTTGGGAGATACAATAAAATAAATATTGTCTAGCAGAACCACCTCAAAATCAAGGTTCAAAAGTAATACTCGGCCAACATGCCACCCAAAAAGGGAACTTCTACACCAAATAAGCCTCCAGAAAATCCTAATTGGACTCTTGATGAAGGTGAAGAAATGCTTAGGGACATAAATGAACTACAAAATAAGATGGATTCAATGGAAGCTAAGTTGGATATTAAGATGGATTCAATGGAAGCTAAGTTGGATATTAAGATGGATTCAATGGAAGCTAAGTTGATGGATTCAATGGAAGATAAGTTGGATATGGGCTGAAACTTGGGAGATACAATAAAATGGGGAAGATTGTTCATGTAACCACACCTCAAAATCAAGGTTCAAAGTAATACCTCTACTAACATGCCACCAAAAGGGAACTTCTACAATAAATAAGCCTCCAAAATCCTAATTGGACTTGATGAAGGTGAAGAACAAGTTTAGGACATAAATGAACTACAAAATAAGATGGATTCAATGGAAGCTTGGTTGGATATTAAGATGGATTCAGTAGAAGCTAAGTTGGATATTAAGATGGATTCAATGGAAGCTAAGTTGATGGATTCAATGGAAGATAAGTTGGATACTAATATGGATTCAATGGAATCTAAGCATACTAAGAAATATGGGTTTGCAAGGGGAGATCATGGAAGTATTGGAAAATTTCAACAGAGAAGACACTGAAAGTGAAATGCATCCCATGAAATTCATGATGTGGACACAAGAAGGTGAATCAAGAATGGAGAAACTCAAACTTTGGTTTGAAGACCAACCATGTTCCTAAGATTGACATGAGTAAGTTGATGGCAAGGACCCAAATACATGGATAATGATGGAGCAATTCCTTGATCTCCATAATGTGCCACACATACACACAAAAGGTACCTAATTGCTTTTTTATATTTGGAACCTAATCAATTTGTTTTGTATCGATGGCTTTGTTCTCAGAAATCACTGGCCACTTGGACAATTTTCACAAAATAAAATGATATCACACTATGAGGATATAAGGAGCAATACCTTATTTATCCAATTGATAAATTCAAGAAAAGGGCTCCAAGCATCGGTTATATTGAGAACTCCAAAGATTGAATATAAAAGGCAAATCCTACATTCCGTGATGAGCACTTGATTGATGTATTCATAGGAACTTTAAAGGATAACATTCATAACATGAGGTTCACTTTTGGAACCCAAATCATTAGAGAATGCATTTAAGGTGGCAAGAAATGTTGAAAGTAAAATACCTGGGCCATACACAGAAGGACCTATCCTAACATCTATTAGAGAGAAATAATGGTCTTTCTCCTAAAACACCTCAACCTACAAGGTTGACACTCAACAATTGGAAGAAAGAAAGCGTGCTATTTATGCTTTAATTGTGACAACAAGTACAAGAAGGGATTACAAGTGGTGAGAAGAAATTATTCCTATTATAGATTGTGAAGGAGAAGAAGAACAAGAACAAGAACCATTCAAGATGAAAAAAGAGGAAAGCTATCAGTCTGGGAAGAGTTGACTCCCACTATGTGATCGCAATGCATTGGTTGGAATTAGCACTCCTCAAACCCTCAAGATCAAGGATACATAAAAAATAAAAGGTAATAGTCCTAATTGATTCTTTGGCTAATTTATAGTGATTGAAATTATGAGTACTTCCATAAATTAGCCAAAGATCTCACTACTTTGGTATATCCAGCCACGAGTTTCAAGTAATGATTGCGTATGGAGGAACCATCAATTGTTTAGGAAAATGCAATAAGATCAATCTACTATGTAGAATATGTAAATGAATAGTCCAATGATTTGCTAAGTACCCATGGGTGGTGCATATGTTGCATTAGAATCCAATGGTTACAATCATTTGGGAATGCTATTTTAATTTTCAAGAACTTTTCATGAAATTTTTTATTGGACGGAAAATAAATTGAGTTGAGAGGTATCACAGGGAGGCCCTGTAAGGTGATAAGCTCTAACTGCGTGACAAAATTATTGTGCAAGGCATCAAGACATTATTGGTATCAACTATGCTCACTAGATGTTCAAACATCTAAGACATCTTATTCCTCAAGATCTCCAAAGGATCACTTGATAAGCATTCAAAGTATTTGAAGATATTCCAAAGGTCTCCCACCCACTGAAATCATGATCATGAAATTCACCTAATTCCTTGAGTGTTCCTCCCAACATCAGGCCATACTAGATCTCTCATTCCCAAAAGAGTGAAATTGAGTTTATGGTCAAGAAATGTTGGAGGTCGGCATTATTAGACCTAGCCAAAGTTCTTACTCTACACCAATGGTAATGGTATTCCAAGAAAGATAACTCATGGCTTATGTGTCTAGATTATAGAGTGTTCAACAAGATCAACATTAAAGATAACTTTCCCATTCCTGATTGATGAATTGTTAGATGAACTACATGGAGCAATCTATTCACAAAATTGTATCTTCGCTAGGTGCCCATCAGACGTAATGAAGGAAGAAGTATATCCTAAAACAAAGATTCAACTCATGAAGGCCATTATGAAATTTTTAGTCATACCTTTTTGGCCTTACAAATGCACCTTCCACATTCCAAGGGTTGATGAATTCCATTTCCTGGCCCTCCCTTCTAAAATTTGTGTTAGTATTTTTGATGATATAATACACCCAGCAAATCTTGGGAAGATCATGCACAACATGTTGACAAGGTCTTACAACTACTAAAGGGAGCAAACAACTATATGCTAAACCATCCAAATGGTTTCTTTGAGTAAAAGAGGAAAGTATTTGGGTCATATTGTATCTCATGAAGGTGTCAAGGTATAAATTCTAACAAGATTAAGGCCATGATGGGATCGGACCATTCCCAAACATTAAAAAACTCTAGAGGATTTTTAGGTTTGACAGTTTACTACCGCAAGTTTGTTCAAACTATGGAAGAATAGAAGCACCTTAATCCAAGACTAACTAAGGATGCATTTTCATGGACTCCGAGGCAAATCCAAAGATTTTGAACAACTTAAAGAGGTGATGTGCATGTTCTCCTCGCCTTGGACACACCTTACTTCACAAAAACCTTTATTTGGGAATGTGATGCCTCCTCGAAATGGAATTATGTGTTGTCCTAATGCAAGAAGGAAGGCCCCCGGCTTTGGAAAGTCGACCACTCAAGGGAAGGGACTTACACCAACCCATTTCTGAGAAGGAAATGATGGCAATACTACTACGTGTGAAAAAAATGATGCCCTACCTAATCGGGTAGGCACTTCAAGGTCAAAACAGATCATGATAGTCTTAAATACTTCTGGAACAAAGACTATCTTCACATCAACAAAAATGGGTAAACTGTTGATATTGGGCTATGATTTTGAAATCATCTATAAAAGGGAAGCAAACGTTGTGGCCGATGCACTCAAGAAAGGATGAAGATGTTGAGGCTCTTCTTTGTGTTATCCTCATCATCCAACCCGACATTGGATAATAGAAGCAAGGATGAATGGAAAAATGACTTAAAAAGTGTGACTCATTCAAAGGTTGCAAAGAAAGATTCCAGCAGCATCGATACATTTACATGGAAAATGATTCAATTATGGTACAAAGATTGCTTTATATTTATGTAAGAACTCCCAACTCAACAAAAGGTACTATTGGAATTTCACACTTCCGAGGGAGGGCACTCGTGATTTTGAAAACCTACCATAGAGTCATCAAGAAGGATTTTTTGGGATGGCTAAAACTATCAGTAAGTTCAAAGGTTTTTGGTATAATGTGTGGTTTGCCAAAAAAATAAGCTGGAAACAATTAAGACCCGTGTCTAAACCATTATCCATCCCAAGTCGGGCCAGCCGAGGAGGTTTCCATGGATTTCATCATGTGGTTACCAAAGTCCTAAGGAAAGAGTGTCATTGCAGGATTGCTGATGATCATCTAAGTATGCACATCTTTGAAAATTCCCTTCATCCCTTCAAAGCTAGTGTATGTTCACCTGTGATTCATGGAGACATTTCAAAAGCTACATAGCAGCCCAAGATTATTGTAAGTGATGTGAGATCCCATATTCAATTTGACATTTTGGACAAAATTATTTTTCTTTGGGTACTCAATTGGCTCATAACTCATCTCTTATCATCCTCAATTGATGGACAACTGAGATATGGTGAA
This sequence comes from Picea sitchensis, assembly GCA_010110895.2. Lineage (NCBI taxonomy): Eukaryota > Viridiplantae > Streptophyta > Pinopsida > Pinales > Pinaceae > Picea > Picea sitchensis. The sequence continues at coordinate 4,971 of SNQJ01S0169446.1, forward strand.
CAAATGTATGGAAGGCTACCTTCATGGCTTTCCCCTCGATAAACAAACTAATGGTTCAAATGGTTACCTTTTGCTATCGGTGGTATAACACTTCCTTTCACACCGCAACAAAATGACAATATGGCACTTTATGGATACCACCCTCCTTCCATCACTTATTTTCTAAAGGAAAAATCTAAGGTTAAAGCAGAGGAAGATCGTATCAGAACCAGCTCTCCAAATCTTAAAGGACAACTGACCATGGCACGTGACTGTAATGAACAACAAGCGCATCAACATCAGAGGAAAAGAAGTTTTGAAGTAGGACATTGGGTATTTTTTAGGACTACAACCATACAAATAGATGTCCCTCAAGCAAGCCAAGAAGGATAATAACATCAAACAAAGCAATATGGCATACAAATTGGAGCTACTCGTGATTCACTATACAATCTTGTCATGTTTCATGCTTAAAGAAGGTTATAGGCTACAAGATCCCAATTCAAACTACATTACCAGAACTTGACGAGGAAAGAAAAAAACATATTGGAGCCTGAAGCCATCAATGACACAAGAATTCAACTGAGGAATAGATCCATTTAGTATCTCATTAAATGGAGGAAACTACTCTACTAAGATTCCACTTGGGAAGATGAGTCTTACATGTATATCGAGTTACTCATGGTTATGACAACACTTGTCTCAAGGGAGTGCTTCATTGTTAAGTCTTAATAGTTGGATCATTGAATACCTCTAATTGGTCATATTAGGATTAGTAATGTTATTTTTATTTATGTCGGTTTTAGGCCATTAAGGTAATTAGATTAGTAATACTATTTTATTTATGTCAGCTTTAGGCCATTGAAACCTCTCCTAGTCTCCTATATATACCAAGGAGACATTTTCATTTTGAATCATCTTGGACTTGAACATTTAAGTGGGGTAAAAGGAGGTTTCCCCCTCGAAGAGGCTTATTATCTGAAATTATCTCTTTTTCAAGGCGTTGAGTACCTTTCTTGAGGTTTTTCTATGCTATATTGATGTTTGGTTCTTAACATTTAGTGTCTCCAGCTTTAAATGCAATTTCAAATGGCATGGCTAACCAAGGAGCATGTCTCACATTAATATTTTTAAATGGAATGCAACAAGCATTATCAACATAGAGATTCAAGAAATCCCAAATCCTTTGGTACTATAAAAAAAATTGCAAGGTTTAAATTCATCTTGGTGTAATTTTCTAAATCTTAACTATTAATAAGGATAAGGAATTTCATTTTGAATACGGATCCTTAACCAAAACACCAAATTTAACCAAAACATTAGACAAGAGTGTTTAGTAAGGTACCCACGTCATTAGAATCTCATTCCTTTCTTGATTTGCATGTTGATGTACCAATACACTAGTACAGAGGGGCTTGGAAGTTAGAACCTCTTACCTATGAATGATTTTTTAACGAAGACATCAAACCAGAATGTTTGACAAGGGAAGATATGGTTTTGTAAATATAAGTAGTATAGGTTTTAGTCCTTGCATTTCTGGTTGATGTGATCGTGATATCATTAATGGATGCCTTTAGCTAAATAATAGACAAAAAGTGTGAATTGTATACCAATTAATGTAAGTGGTTTATAAAAATAATAATACATCATTACGTAATAATATGGGACCGCTAAAGGCTAAAACCTATACATGAAAAACAATGAACCCAACAAGACATGGTCCAAATGGATTTTGGGAGCTTCATAATGTTGTTGAACAAACTGTATCATGCTCTATCATGTTCCCAAAACCAATATATTCTCTTTGTTAAATATGCTTTACGAATCTTGAAGGATATAACTAATGTAAAAATATTCAAACTTTAGAAACTAATATTGAATTTTAGGAACTTCAGAAATTTATGGGATTTTAGATGGACATCCCACTTTGGATTTGAAAAATGTTATATATAATTCATTGGCATAACTAAGAATTCTAGAGGAGTTGGCAAAAGGGGTTATTCCACTGCTAAAAGGGTCCATTTCTATCCTAATATGCAAGGGGTTATCATAACTCAAAAAGAATACATGCAAGCAGAAGTATGAATGCTTCTTGGAATTTTGGAATATCGAGAACCAAGTTCATGCTTGGACACAAAATAGCAACCAAATGAGCTAGGAAATAGCAAAATTTTTATTATTAATATACGCAAGGAGTATTAAGAATATAGATTCTATTTGAGAAAAGAATGATAGGAAGGACACAGTATGAAATGTAAATGGGAAGAAACCCTTACAACATATGAGAAATTCAAGAACCAAGTTAGTGCTTGGACACAAAGTAGCAACCAAATTTAAGCTAGGAAATGGAAAAAATTTCATGATTAATATACACAAGGAGGATAGAGAATATAGCTTCTAGTTGAGAAAAGAATAACAATAAGGACACAGTATGAGATGTAAATGTGAATAAAAACATGCAATGTATGAGAAAGTTGAAGGCATTGGCCTTCATTAATGTCAGTTTTGTTTCACAAAAAGTAATTTGCAGTATCCAGATGCAAAAACTCAATTTGGAAAGGTTATGTGATAAGCTTTGAATATGATGAAAATTTAATATTTAGAAGCATGATACATAAACTCTGCTCCAAGTGGTTTTCACACAATAAAATGGCTCTAATTACAAATTGTCTTGCATCTAGTATTAAATAAATTCTCTATTTGACTCATACACAAATGGTTTATCTCCAATTTATAACACCATGAGAAGATGACGTTAAATTGACATTTAAATATAATTTTATGTAAACCATCAAAAACTTTATTTTGGAAATGGAAAGACCCTTATAAGACATTGAATTTTTATATTTTAAATAATGGAACAAATTGTTTCCATCCCAAAAAAATTTCCCATAGCAGTGTTGTAACGGTGAGGACAAACACAAGTGTGGAATGTAGCATTCTTGTCAAGTTTATTTTGACTTCAGAGACTGAGAAGCCACTAGGATGAAATTTGGGAGGTCGCGCTGTTCTGGTTATAGAGTATTTATATGCATTCCAATGAATTATATTTTACGTCAATACTATCTATGCAAATTTTCCTTAATTTGATTTAGATGAACAACAAAGAAATTAAAAGAATGCCTAATGACAATGTTTCTATAAACCTAAAACAAGCACAAGATCTCAAGAATGATGCAAGAAGCTCACCTACTACTTTTAAAAACTCATACATATACAGTCTCTCTCCCCCACCCATGTATATTGCTAGATCAACATAAACAAAAGGTGGCTTGAGTGAAGGCCAACCAACGTGACCATTTACTTAAACATGTGTGAAATAATTCCCATTGAAAGATATGGGTGAAATCAATGCCATAAACCTTTGATTTGTGGATATGGGGAAAAATATTTTCCCTAAAGCCGTGATTCAAGGATATGCAGGGTGATTCACCCACCAAAAAAAACAAATTATAAAAAATCTAGGCGAATTGGAAATATTGTCATGAAATCGGGAGGGAAGGCCCTCTTTGTGCCATATTTTCTGATTTTCTTTATGGGAGGAATGATCTACCATATATTTTGTTTAATTTAATATTTGGGATAGAAATTTTAATTTTCTTAAAAACTACTTTAGTCAAAATCCGCCCCTTCAAAAATTTAAAACCTAAAATTTCGCCCATGAGTGAAATTTTTCACCTAAAATTATCTATGGTAATATTCTAAATTGTGGTTCTCAACGCACTATAGTAGCAAGAAAGACAATCAACTTATGCAAAACTAGTTTCAAGTAACCTAGGGGACTTATGATATACTAGAGGGTACATTGAAGTAAAATTTCGTATACATGTGTTGTCTGATGTGGTACTATTCAAAGTTGGGGTACCAACAAGGGTTACAAGGGTATCCAACCAGGTGAAGCCGTGTGTATTTCTTGTGTGTATTCTTCCCCTACTAGTGACAGAATTTATAAACTCTCAATACGTTAGTTTATGTAAGAATTTTGTGGACTAGTAGGAAAGAGAAAGGTTTCTAGGGTCTTGATGGAAAGGGTTTCTAGGGTCTTGAGGGAAAGATAGTGACAGGTGCTCTAGCTCTCTAATATACGTGTAGGGTCCAATTGTAGTAATCGACCTAAGTTTTCATGGAATGAACTAAGAAGGCTTGACTATACTCTTAGATGTACTACCCTTTACCTAGGTACTAGAGAGTACTATTCACAAGTGTTGTTCTTGGTGAACTATAATGACAAGATAGTCAATCAACTTATCTAAATCTAGTTTCAGGTAAACTAGGGTATTTTCAATACACTGGAGGGAATGTCGAAGTGAAATTTCATATACATGTGTTTTCTTATGTGATACTACTTGAACGGGTACCAATAAGGGTTACAAAGATGTCCAACCAGGTGAAACCACTTGTATTTCCTATGTGTATTCTACCCCTACTGGTGAAATAATTCACAAACTCACAATAGAATGGTAACAAAGAGAAGTGTTTCTAGGGTCATGAGGGAAAGGGAGTGATAGGTGTTATAGCTCTCTAATGTATGTGCAAGGTCCAATAGTATTACTCGAACAAAGTTATCAAGAAACCAACTAAGAAGGCTCGACTATACTCTTATTTGTACTACCTGATTACCTAGATACTAGAGAGTAATATGCACAGGTGGTGTTCTTAGTGCATTAAGAAACAATACGGTCGACCAACGTATCTAAATATAGTTTCAGGTAACCTCTGGGACTTCCAATATATTTGAGGGTATATCAAAGTGAAATTATGTTCACATGTGTTTTTTAATGTGGTACTACTCAAAGGGGTACCAAAAAGGGTTACAAGGGTGTTCAACAAGATGAAACCACTTGTATTTCTTGTGTTTATTGTTCCCCTACTAGTGAAATAATTCAAAAACTCTCAATATGGTAGTTTACGTAAGAATTTCATGGACTAGTAGAAAATATTAGTGTTTCTAGTGTCCCGAGGGAAAGGGTGATCTAGGAAGAAATTGCTAGCCACCCATCTATTCCACTGGCTCAAAACATGGATTTCCACCTTGGCAGTGTTTCTATGATTTTTCAGGTCCAAAACGTTTGGGGCCGTTATGAGGCCCTAAACGATGTTTTTTGGGCATGTCAACGCCCAAACAATAATCAAAGGCATGTTTGGTTCAAATGGAATGTGTACTCCTCATATAGACCTTTCTGACTAGTTATCTAGCACCTCAAAAAGATATCGTATGAAAAACTTATTCCCTCGGGAAGTTTACATATCAAGTACCCCCATTGGGGCCCACAAACCTTTTGGAGTTTCATATTTTGGGGTTGGTGTTTTGGATTTTCTTTATGTTAAAAGGGCCTATATATTCTCATTGTAAACATCATCATCTTCTTGCAAATCAACATCGCCATCACATCTATTCTAATAGATAATCTGCCACCATTCTAGCGAGTCATTCAATCTGTAATTTTACAATTTATGTACATTCTCTCATTAATAAAAAATGTTCATTACTGTGTCTCTATGTTTATTGAAATATTTTTGTGTATCTCACAATATCTATGTATATTTCATTGTTATATCTCTGCCTTCATTTCATTCTCAAAATAATCTGAATCAGTGGTTTCAGAGCAGGCTAGTCCTTTTCGTTTCTTGTGCATGGCCTCGACGAGGTTAGTGTAGAGAGAGTTGGGTCTCAAGCTAGTTTCCCTTGAGGATATCCACTCTCTCCATCCTAAGTAGCCTATCATGGTGGAAGATAAGAGGAATGAGGGAGCATAAGATCCCATCAAGTTGTTCCTTGCGGAAGCCCTCGTGCAAAAGAGGAATGAGATGTTGGAGATTTTTTCCCAAATCCTTCAACAATTACCTACAATAACATGTGCATCTTCGCCAAACAATTTATTTGGAGATGATACCCCATTCAAGGTACAAGTTAATTTTTATATCCCCGAATTTGAAGGTCATACCTTGAAACACATACAACAAAAATATGATGAGGCTATTTCGATATTGTATGACAATACTAGTGCTCTAAGCATATCCAAGAATGCAATAATGCATTCCAATACCAAACATATTTCAATGAGGTTGGAACCTGTAAACAAGGGGTTGGTTCCTCCTTCCAATTGGTGCTAGATAATTTTGTAATTTGGTGCTTGCTATGAATGTAATCTTCTGATATATAAGAAAGAATTACATGGTTTTCTCCCATTTGGGTTTCCACATCAAATTCTTATGTAATGTGTATTTTTGGTTATATGTTTATGGTACCTTGAATGCAATCATATGTGATAAATTGTTTATATCTTAAATTTTTTCATGTTGTTATTAAAAGTGGTAAAATGTGTCTAATATTGATTCACCCCCTCCCTCTCAGTATTAGTGAATAATCCAACATTTGTTTTCTTGATGACTCTTATTGATAGCATGTCCAAGGAGAGATGTTCAATAGTTAGGGATAGTCCCTCAACCTTCCTGACGTCTATGTTTTATCACATGATGACTGCGCAAAAACAACTTCCCCCAATCACCTTATCATATCAACATACCATCCACAATTCTCATTGCCCAACAATCCTTCATATTAAACACAAATATCTCATCCTTAAAATTTGTTGTATATGTTCACGGGAATAACCTGAATTTATAGCACTACAATCATTAAATATTATTCCATGATTCAATCAAATTTTATTGGTTCCCAAAGTACAAAGGAATAATCCCTCAACTAGTGGTAGACCCCGAGTAATTGTCTGGTATCCTCAAATCAACAACCAGGATAATTTCTAAGAAGCAGTCACAAAGCAGTTTTACCCATCAAGGGTGCTCTACTAGCTCGATGGTGTAACATCCCGCTCTGGCGCACTGAGAACACTTATTATTTGAGGACACTTGCTCGCAAGTGATCTGGACTTTTATGATGTTAGACCATTTATACTTGATTATGATGTGATTGACAGATGACATGATGTGTTACTATTTGATGTAGACAGGTGCTATTGACTCAGTTTTATTGAGTGTGCAAGGTTTTTGACCTTGAGGATGCAGAGGCATCGGTAGAACCCCCTTGGACTCCGGACTGAGCCAGGGAGTGTGCTTTTGGGTGATATGTTTACTATGATGTTTCATTCGATTTGATGATTTGTTGTTGACATTTCTGACATGATTGTTGATGATGCAGGCTGACAATAGCTTGCCGACCAGACTCACATATGGAGTAAAGGGGCCACACACGATTTGCAGAGAGGTTGAGGGAGAG
>SNQJ01S0169446.1:31625-42675 GCA_010110895.2 Picea sitchensis
ACAATGTGAAGAAACACACAACAAGACAGACTGAAACTCAAGACAATAAAGAAATTTCGAGCGTCGGTCAAGAAAAACTGGTATTGACCACCAGGTTCCCTGCTAGCTTTCGATTTAACAGAAAACAAAAAAAACAGCAAAGAAACAGAAACTTAATTCTTTGAACTACCAAAAAATCTTTAACCAAATCGGGAAACCCTAAGAGTAAGACTATCCCCAGTGGAGTCACCAATTCTGTTGTGGGGTATTCTACCCTACGGACTAACAAGCTAGGGCTCTAAGCTTATATGCAGATCATGACCCTTAAGACTTAACTTTTAACCTTCTACCCAAAATCTCAACCCCTTTTCTCATGCAAACATGGGAAGAATAAACTAACCTTTTTATCGACGATTGAAGTAGATCCTCCATTGAGCCTTTTTCTCCTTGCTGCTGCTGCTCCTTCCACAAAGCTTTCCTGCAATCAAAACAAGACTACACATGCATGCTATTGATCTACTAGGGGGTTAGAGATAAAACACAAATCAAATAACATAGACAAGACTCATGTATTTGGGACGGGAAAAGTATCTTTTTCATTAATCTCAATATGAATCAACTTACAATGATTTCTGAGATCAGCCACCGTTCATCGATCCTGATCCTAGGCTCCTCCTCTTCCTTTTGTCCTCCAACTTTTGTTGCTTGAGTTTCTCCTGAAGCTTGAGGCAAGGCTACAGGGTTGGGACAAAAATGACTTGGCAATTTGGCAGATTTTCTTTGCTATGATTTTTCCTCCTTTGAATAGTACCCCTACCCCTCCTTTTATAGGCTGGGAGGAGATAGGGTTTTAGGCGAACTCTCGGCCATGCATGGCTGGGAGTTCCAATTAACTGACAAAAAGCTCTTCGTCCTGGCGGAAACTTTCCTGATTTTTTGCTTTGTTAGGTAAATGCGGGCTGTAGTGGGCCAACGAGCGTTCACACGCATGCTACAGAAGGCCTGCCAGCGTCCCAATGCGCCCAGTGTTAGGTTAGGGCGCGGGTTACTTGATTTAGGAGGTTTTTGAAGAGTTTGATCAGCATGGCTTTTGGCAAGGAAAGGCAATGAGTAGGCCTGATGCTAGGTAAGCAGGGATATTGCAATTTAGGGTTATAACATAATGGCTATAGCAAACCCGTTGGGTGACTATGCTCAGCCTTCACCTTCTGACATTCCATACATCGAACAATGTAATCAACAACATCCTTTTTCATTCCCAGCCAAAAGAATTGGCTTCTTACTATTGTAATTGTTTTCTGGTAACCTGTATGTCCAACATAAGGAACATCATGCATTTCCTTCAATACCAATTTCCTCAATTCCCCGAAACTAGGAACATAGATTCTATTCTTATGCATAAGTATTTCATCTTCCTTTATCTCATACTCCCTTATTTTCCATTGTACATCTCCTTGTTGTAATATTTTCTTTACCTGTAGGTAATGCTAATCTGTAACAAGATCATCTAAAATTCTTCTCTTCAATTCTAACTGATGCATACTGATAGCAATAGCATGCATGAGATGCACTCTTCTACTAAGTGCATAGACAACTTTATTCTCTTTTCCTTTGATATGCTTTATATTGAAGTCATATTCACTTAAAAATTCCAACCATATTGTTTTCCTATTATTCAAGGTTGGTTGTTCAAAAAGATACTTCAGGCCAATGTGGTCTGTCCTTAATTCAAATCTATTCCCCGTGAGATAATGCCTCCACATCTTCAAGGCATGGACAATGGAAGCAAGCTCCAAGTCATGTGTGGCATAGTTTTTCTCATGTTCCTTAAGCTTTCTGGACTTATAACCAATGACATGTCCATTTTGCATGAGGAATCCCCCAAGTCCTTCCTTACATGCATATGTACACACCACAAAACTTTCATTTGGTTTATGAATCCTTAACATAGGTGCACTAGTAAGTAATTCCTTCAACATATTAAAATTATCTTCACACTTAGGTATCCATTCAAATTTAGGTCCCTTCTTTTTCAAATAAGTGATGGGATGATAAATCTTAGAGAGCCATACTATGAACCTTCTGTAGTAACCAACTAATCCCATAAAAGATATGACTTCTGACACATTTATGGGTGTTGGCCATCCTCTAATGGATTCAATCTTATCTAGATATATTGTTATGCCTTCCTCTAAAATAATGTGTCTCTGTAATGGATCTCATTTTGATAAAAGGAACACTTACTCAGTTCGGGATACAACTGATGTTTTCTCAGCACTTGCAATACCAGTCTTAAGTGATGTTCATGCTCCTCTTCAGAATTGGAATAGACAAGTATGTCATCCAAGAATACTATGACAAACTTATCCAAATAATTTGTGAATATTCCATTCATTAAGCACATAAAGATAACTGGTGCATTGGTCAGTCCAAATGGCACCATTACAAATTCATAATTCCCATACATGGTTCTAAAGGTTGTCTTATGAATGTATTGTTCCTTGATCCTTACCTAATGGTACCTTGACCTCAGGTCAATCTTTGAAAATATCTTTTCTCCTCTTATCTGATCAAAGAGGTCATCAATTCTAGGTAGAGGATACTTGTTCTTTATAGTATACTTATTCAGTTTTCAAAATTCAATACACAAACTCAAGGTTCCATCCTTCTTTTCGACAAAAATCACTGGTGCTCCCCAAGGTGAAACACTTGGATGTATGTACCCTTTCTTCAAAAATTCCTCCAATTGCATTTGTAATTATTTTAACTCTGGTGTTCTCATTTTATAAGGTGTTTTTGACACCGGGGCATCTCATGGAACTAAATCAATTAAGAAATATATCTCCCTTCTTGGTGGCTACCCTAGTATTTCTTGGAATACATCTTCAAATTCCTGTAGTATCGAGATATCTTCAAGGCTTGGCCCCTTTGTATTTTTTGGCTCTTCCACATGAGCTGCATACAATTGAAATCCTTTTTCTAAAAAATCTCTTCATTTGTAAGAATTAAATCTCCCTTATAGAGATGTGTCTTGGAACTCCTTTCACAGTGTTCTATTTTCCATCTCCATCAAGACAGGTAATTGTCTTGCTATGACAATCTAAGACAACATGATGCTTTTAAAACCAATCCATATTCATATCAACACTAGTATTCACACCATATCATATCAACACTAGTATTCACACCATTAAGACTTATGGAACAACTTATGACCATATCATGGACTCTCCTTTTGGTTCTAGTGGCTAACTAAACCAAACTTGATTTTTCAAGCTTACTTTTCTCCAAATGTAATCTATCCACTATTTTAGGATCAATGTAACAATGAATTTCTCCTAAATCAATTAAAATAGAAACATGATTATTTATGATCTTACTTTCCACCTCGATCATATTGGATTGGTACTCTTCTTGTCAATCATCTAAAGCTGCATAAATTATTCCCATATCCTCGACTGTTGTAGCCTCTTGGACGTTGTGGAAAGTATTCACTCTGTCCTTTTTGTGTGGGAAATCTTTGTATGGGAGATCTTCTTTGCATCCCCAACATTGGATCATTGATCTTCCCCTTTTCCCCAAGGACTCTTATTTCTTGGATTCACCCTTAGCATACTGTTCTTGATGATTTCTATTAGGCTTATTCCTATTGAAGGGAGGTTTGAATCCTTTCCTCCTCTAATTGGACTTATCCTCCTTCTTACCCTTCCAATATCTCTGCAGGGATTCTCTTCCCTGGCCTTGCTCATATAGGTATTTATCCTTCCTGATGGCCTCAGTCAAGGTCTTAGGCTCATCATACCTAATATTTTATTTATAAAAGGCTGGTAGTCCACTCATAAATCTCTGTATTTTCACCTTCTCATCATTAATGAACCCGACATACTTTAACAACCCCAAGAACTTCTTCTCATATTCTTCCATAGTCATGCTTCCCAACCTGAGTTCAAAGAACTCCTGCATTTTCTTGTCATAGAAATGATCTGAGAGGTACTCCTTCTGGAAGTACTTCTTTAAATGCTTCCAATGATCCTCTTCTCATTAATATGTTCAAATTGCTTTAGTTGATCCCACTACATTGCATCTTTCTTGTATAAATGGTAGGTGGCAATCTTGGATTATAGGTTTGATGAATAGTTATGCAATTGAAAATATCTCCTGAGTCCAAGCAACCATGCCTCAGCATCATCTTCCCTTTCTCTTTCAACATCAAAGGATGGTGGTTTGAGCTTCCTCAACTCTCCTTGCAAATTGTCCAATTCATGTCTTCTTCTTTGGTTCCTAACAAAAGACACCTCTGAACTACTTATGGAATCTTTAGATGCATAAAAATTCCTTCCTGAGTAGGGAGGTGAGTGATGTCTATGAGTTATGCTAGCACTTCTTGAATAACCATCTCTTCCACGATCATCTCTTCTTTCATGATACCTTTCTTCTTCCTCTTATTTTGATTTTGATCCCCTCCTCGTTTTCCTCTGCAACATATTTAAGCTCTACATCACTCGAGCATTTATTTGGCTTTCCTCTCTCATCAGTCTCTCATTTTCTTCTTTGTAGCTCTACACTTCTATTTTCAGGATTCTTACAGTTTCTATCAATGTTTCTTTCTCTCCTCTTCCCTTGCGTCCATTGGACTCTGTCTACGCATTACCCACTTTGGTATTCTGGCCTTCGGCCTCTCTATCACGAATGGAAGCTCCCTCACCTTTTTCCATCTCTCGAATCTTCATTCTGAACTGATGTGTTTAAACCCCTTAATTTTGCAAAATTTTTATAAAAGAAGACACCAACTAGCTACAGACCAAGGACATTCCACCCAACCGTAGACACTACTTGGGCCTGTGAATGGTGGGGTATGTTAGACGAAGGATGTAACACCCCAGGTTTTGAGCCCCATATTAAATAATGTATTTTGTTAATTGTCAAGAGGCTAGGGGGCCCAAACAATTAAAAGAGGCCATTGTGCCTAAGAAATGTAATGTTTGTTCATTATTAATAATAAACACATCGTTGGCTGCTAGACGAAAAAGGACTAGAGTTATAGAGGGCTATGATTCCACAAGAGAGTGGGCTTGAGGGGATAAATATTTATTTCCTATTTTAACTACCCTTTTTTCTAAGGGAGTTGATTAGTTACGTGAGATTCTTGGGGGATGCTAGGAGGCTCTTGATTCCCCATGAAATACTTAAACTTGTCCCTAGTTTAATTGGGGGGTTCTCTCATTGGATCGTTTGATCATTCACTCATTCACTTGCTAACTGGTTCATGCGTTCACTCTCTCATTCACTCATTCATGCATTCCATTCTTATCTTTCACTCATTCATCCTTCCTCATTTGTGTCTTGGATTAGGGAAAGGGAAACAAACTACCTAAGAGTAACCATGGTGTTGTTGGTTGTAGAGGTCGCTGGTCTAATCCATCCATGACTTGAGGCTTGCATGTTTGAGATGCATTGGCATGTGTCCAACTTTGTTCACAACTGTTAGTACTAAGATTTTCATCATGGAGATTCTGGACCAGTTGCACTGGAGCCCTGGAAGGAGAAGGACTTCCTGAGGGACTGCGTGGAAAATAAGGGTGGGGGTCCATTCTCTTGGGTGGTGTAAGCTGGGTAGAAGAGAGTTGGGTGCTTGAATTGTTGTGAGTGATGGGAAAGAATGTGAGAGATTGAGTGATGACTGGTTTGGGAAGCAAAGTAACACTCTGGAACCATCCTTGTGGATTCATAGCCCTAGATCGGGGGTGACACTACTGTTGAGATTTGGAACAATAGTGTCTACGGTTGGGTGGAATGTCCTTGGTATGCATCTAGTTGGTGTCTTATTTTATAAAGATAAGTGATCTCTATTATGGTATTATTTACCTGTATATGAATGTATTCCACTGTGTATTTATTTATCATTTAATTGAATCTTTATAATATGCATGTTTGTTGGTTATTGTTGTGCATGTTGTTAGATATTTTATTTTATGCATCCATATTATTTTAAAAAAAGGTATCGGTAAGAGAAACAATTCCAAGGGTGGTATTGAAGGTAGCATACCCTAGCCTGTGGGTGGTGGGGTATGTTACAGATTGGTATCATAGCTTATGGTTGAAACACCAAGCTGATATGGGATGGGTTTGTTGGTTAAAGTCTCGTGGTGGAGATCAAATTCTGACCTTGAAGTTGAAAATATCAGGAGGAATGCCGTTGCATAATTTACGCAAAAGCTAGAACGTCAAAGATCCTTTGTAAGGGGTCAAAGGATCATGACCATCCCTTTAAAATTTAGGACGATCACCATTGTGGGATCAAGAGAGATCTAGGATCATTGGATCGGAGGGCAAGTTAACAAGGGTCATCTAATGAAGGCAAAGAAAAATGTTGAGTAGTTTTAAGTTTCATTCGTCAGATCTACGCGCGAGTGAATGTGAGTCGTAGATATCATGGCAGTTCAGAGGATAGACACTCCTGGAGAAGCGATGCATCATGTTTCATGTGGGAAAATGTCCCGAATCTCAAAGTCCAAAGTTAATATGGACCATCCATTAAGGAAAACCTGTGTCAGTAGATTGGTCAGTTCGAGAATTTAGAGCTCGGAAGAATTGGAGTGTGCTAGTGTGGAAACTCTCGAAGCCCGAAGAGATGAAGTGGTGGGGAATGATGACATCACCTAGAGGTGATGTGGACCCCGAAAGGTGAATTAGTTCAAAAATTTAAAGTTAGGGAGATTTGAGGAATCCAAGCTTAAAATATTCCGAAGCCTGAAATTTTGAAGTGACGTGGCTTGCAGATGTCACCTGGGATGATGTGGAAACATGGGATGTGTGTGACATGTCAGTGAGTTTTGAACCTATGGAAGATTGACATTTCAGTTAGAACATGACATGTGTCACTCACCTGGTTGGGGCACGTGTCTTCTTCTATTATTTCTCCACATGGCGAGAGATTGTGCAGTTCGAAGACTAGGCACTCTGAAGGAAAAATATGTGACAATTTTGCATTGGTTCAAGAACTCCCGAAGGCCCAAAGGACGAAGTACATATCGAACATTGATCCCAGAATACATGTGGTAGTAGATCTCGTAGTCCGAAGAATTGGTACTCGGGGGATTTTCAAGTCTCTACAAGTGAAAAGTGTTGAAGCTCAAAGTCACAAAGGCACGCAGATCGTCAATTTAGGATCCCTTTGGGACCTTTCTCAACCATTGGATCAAGCAGTGGAAGGATAGGGTAAGAACTTCGGTCAATTGTCATTCAGGGGGAGTTGAGCAACGCAGGAACTGAATGTACGGAACCCCCAATGTGTCGAATTAATATAGGGTCGTCTGTCTCAACACTTGATTAAGTCGCAAACCATCGATCTTATGAAGCCTCCATATGGGGGCGGGGTCATCCATTTGATGGGAGATTAAATTTTGACCATCCTATCCTTGTGGTAAAGCTAATGGAGATTTCGACGAAGGGTAACTCCGAGAGGAAACAAGAGTTGACAACAGAGAATAGACAAAGGCCGAAGTTTGGAGGAATTGGTCCCGACATTGATCCCATCCACAAGTAAAAAAAAAATGTCTTGGGAGGTAACTTAGCCATGGGTTTATGGTTCGCACAAGCCCCATGTGAAATAACACGAAGCGAGGCGCTAAGGGGACTAAGCCATGGATTCGAACCATGGTCACTTGAAACCTGGTTTGAGGGAAGTGCTTGCACAAAATGAAATTTTGTGTTAGCCAAGGATAACAGGACATTGTTATTTTGCGGAGAATGGGGATATAGTTTTCCTGAACTAATCAGAAAAGGACTTGTAGTATTGTTTGGAAAATTTTGTTTATCATATGCTTAATTCTAACAAAATGGTCACTTGTACATTTTGCAGAATTAAGGGGTTTGAACACATCAGTTCAAAATGAAGATTCGAGATGTGGAAGAAGGTGAGGGAGCCTCCAGCCATGATAGAGAGGTTGAAGTCCAAAATACCATAGTTGGTAATGCAGAGACAGAGTCCAATGGATGCAAGGGAAGAAGAGAGCAAGAAACATTGATAGAAAATGTAGTATCCCCAAGGACAAGCCCCAGTTGTATTTATGAATTGTAAACATGTTTTGTAGGATGGTGAGCCGATCAATTATAAGATGGTAATATTATATGTTATTAGACCGGAGATCCTAGGTGTTAAAGGCTAGGACCCTGTTTTTTGTACTTGTAACTATTCATATCAGTAATCTAAAAACATTGTGTTGACGATTAAAATCGCAACGAAGTTTTTCCCGCAAAGTGTTGCTAAAGGATATTATTATAAAAGCTAAATAATACTAGTATGTGGGATGCCCTTGTAGATTGGATATCAGGTCTAGTTCTTATTTGATGTTTTGCTAATGTTCGACACTGCTTATATGGTGATAAAATATTGGTTTATTGGTGATGTATAAGGCATGTTTTGTGTTTTTTTTGTTGTTCTAGGCTCAAGTTTTATTTTACAATAGCCTATGTGATCCTTTGTTATCAATTCTATATGTTATTGGATCTATTACTAGGAGACCTACACAATAAACATGTTAGCAACAACACATACAAGCAATTGGAAAGAAATGAAAGCAATGCAACAAAATGCAAAGGAATGAAACTATGAAAATATACTATGCTACATGCATCGAAATTTAATGGATTGTTGTTATCCTAGATACTAAGTTGACATGTATGCGATTAATTGAGTTATATAGTTGGTATGCATTATGATTATGTTATGGCATAAGTTTGATATCAGTTGCGCTATTGGTTTTAATGGTTGATGGTTTCGATACATGGTCTAATTAATCGAGTTGATGGAAGCTTGTTGGTGTGTACTAAGGAATTAATGGATTGGGGATGGAGGTGATGTGCATTTACTGCATGTCACCCTTACTCCTTCCTCCAGCTGCCACCCTTGTCAGGCTATTGTTAAAACTATGTTGTTGTGGTTAGGCTCTGACTCTCGAGCAAAGAGGAATCGGTCGACCAACTCATGTTTTAAGGTGTTTTGATTACAAGTATGCATTTTTTTTTCCATCCATGAGTCTGCTCTGGTTATGAAATGGATATTGGCTTGGATGTATTGGTTTTTGATTTCCTTGAGTACGACAACTATGTGAAATTGTGATGTTTTTTGGAATGAAGCATTGATGATTTTCTCTGCAATAATGTTTTGAAGTCACAGCGTTATTGGTCGTCCTGAGTATTAGCACCCATAAAATCTCTCGATCATCCTTATTGGTTTAGTTCGAGGGTTTTGTTTGGTATTGAGTGGCTGGATGTATTCACACATTTGTAACACCATACCCAATCTTTGGATTTTATGGGGTTTAATGGGTTGGAAGCGCTTTGTGTCATTACACATTGTTCACTTAGATATGGGGTTTTTTTTTTTATGGTTGCGCAGTGGGTTATATTGCTTCTTCTCGGCTCTATTTTCAGCTCAGCGTTGTGGTTGGTTGACTGGAGAGCCACGAGGGATATACCCTGTGTGTGTTAAAGTATCATTACAAGGCCAAAGTGGAGCCTTGCTCCTCTATTCATAACCTCTCCTGTCACGGTATTCATCACCCTGTCCACAAAGTGAATTGTGGCATTCTCTATGTGTACATCGTTGGTCTCGAAGGTTTTCACCATTGAGAGGAGTCAACTCTAGCCTCCCTGTGTTGGTTTATAGAACAAACCCTTGACTCTTCAAGTCCAAGGGTTGATGGAGAAGACTTTTGTGGCCTGTCGGGTTTACTATTGGTTGTTATGGATTGGTGTGTATTTTCGATAGAGTTGATTACCGGCTCGCCCCGTTGATTGTGTGACAATGGTGTTGGTTTTGGTATCTGGTTACTGCATTATTATTATGATTGAATGAATAAGGTCAAAATGGTTAATTGGATAAATCAAATACACATTTGTTGTCCTTGTGTCTATTGAATTGATAACCCAACGTTATTTTTTGATTAATTCACAACATTACTTCGTGCGTGAATATATGTGGCTTCCCTATAGCATGTTAGGTCAGGTTGTTGATTATTATAAATGAGTGTTTTTTTATTGCCACGGGAGCATTGAAATCATGTTGTTTATGGCATGGCCACTCACTGTGTATGCTATGAATATTTTTGGTTTCACCTCAGAGATAGTCACAGAGTTTTAAGACATGGCTTTGTTGCATTTTGATTATTTGTGTTATGAGATCGGGTATGTTGTTTCTGCCTCATTGTGTTGGATGGATAGCCCGACATTTTGAATGTTTAGAGTCAAGAAAATTGTACCTGTACAAGTCTTAGAAGCACACTTGCATTATTTCAAATAGTTTTTGTATTCCACAGCATAGAATGAGTTGGAGTGGTGATTGTTGTCTATCTGTTTAAATGGCAAGTCGAGATTTTTGCAATTTAAATATGGATTATTGAGTTGACTATCCACTATGTATGTTTAACGAATATCATGCATTTTAACAGTGATAGGCATGAGTGTTGTGACAATATAATCTCATTGAAATTTAATTATTAAATGAATTAAAGGACCAAATTGGACATGACCTTTGAGTTGTATTTGATGATTGAATCAATTCATGAACAATGGTTGATTTTGATGCTGAACGGAGTGGAAATAAGTGATTATTATGCATTTGGGAATTGTTTTAAAATATTAAATGGATAAATGAGAGAAACATAGCTCCCATACAGATTGTTGTGGGATGCATACTGCCTTGTTTGATGACACTGTGTTAATTATGAACAGTGAACTAGTTAATGCACAGAGTTGTTTGGAATATACATAGTTGTTATTTATTTGGTCACAATGGTCATTTGGTTGGTGTATTTCCTTTAACATAATGGTTATATGGATCACTTAATTGATTTTATGAACAATACCTGCTCTCTTTCCCCACCATTATTTCATTTTTTGCTAATTACAACCCCATCACTTTCCCACATTCATTTTTCACTCCCTTCTAAAATTGATTATAGTTAAGAATAATTTTGTATTGAAGAAGTTGGAAGTAGCATTTGCTTGGTTGGATTACAATGATGTTTTCTTTGGTTTGCACTACAATTGATTGTTTGTTGTCTTTGAG
>SNQJ01S0169449.1:8115-20695 GCA_010110895.2 Picea sitchensis
AATGAGTACTTAGAGAACTGTCAGGAGGATGGGGCATTTCAGCCTCGACTGATGGTTATTCCATTTCCTCGTGATCCTGACAAATTTTTCAAAACTACTTACACTCGCCTATGCCATTATGACCCTTATCATGACAAGTTTGCGCAATGGTTGGAGGATTCGTACAACAAGAATATCCAAGGAAATGGTAAGATCATGCTTACTTTGTTTTTAGATGATGATTATGAAGGTAAGTGTGATATGTTTCTATTATTTGTTGATATATTACCATTCTTTTTAGTAATGCTTGATTATGTTTCTGTTGCAGGATTAGAGTTACTCCGATGGCTACATTGGAAGCATGACTTCACATAGTATCCTGATTTATTCAATAGTTAGGGTAGGTTTAGGAATAGGTTTTCTTGTAGTTCTGTTTCTCACTATTTCTCTTTGTAATAATGCAGTCATGAACGCAAGTGGGCGCACCATGAGAACCATAATACGGCTGTTGTCAGGGAAGTCTTCTTAATCCTTTTTCTCTTTTTCAAAAACACAGTATCATCATGAAAATCCTAAATGGAAGGTAAAGAGATAAATAAATCTGAATCAACCCTGACCCTAGGTACCATGAGTAGGACTGTTTTCCCATCATTTAGGATTTTCCTACTTTCTTTCAGTTTCCCAAGGGATTTGTTGCATGAGGTTTTCAGATGCACCTTCTGTGCATATTTTTTTTTTGTTGTTTGGATTTCTTTGCTTTCCAATTTTTTCTTCATTGGTGTGTTTTGATTTCTCCCTTATGCTTACTAGTTTTTGCTATTGAAATACACATACCTGAATTTTTGAACTGTTCAGACAAAGAAAACAGAAAATTCCTTCACTAAAATGACTGCTAAAAAATTGTATAAACATAAATTATATGCTTCTGAAATTTACATCTGTATTGGCAAAGACTGTTGTTTGAAAGAAGTTAACTGATTTCTATCTGTGAGTAAATCCTGTTGCGATCATCTATTATCTTCTTACGCTGTCCCTATTCCTTAAGGGAATGACTCAAAAGATGTCTCCCTCCCTTAGAAAGTTGATTCTGTAAAAGAAACATCTCTAGATATTAATAAAGGACAGTTCTAAAAATTTCGGCTGAGGTTTGTAAAAAAAAAAAATATGTTTAAAATATCATAATTTTCAGCGTCACCCCACTCAATCATATATCTTTAAAAAATTAAAACATAAAAGAGCTGTGGGAAGTGCTTGTAAACCCGCCTGGATGCTAAAAAGGTCTGCTGGCAACGATTAAATGCATGCATGGTGCCAAGACAACTTCGTCGGGGTACTGAACAGGCCCGCTGGTAGCAAAGCAATGTCAGGTATATGAAAATTTGCAAATAAGAAACCTCTTAACCTTAAAATGTCCTTTATTCTGATCTAGAACTTCTTGGCAGGATACAGATATCAGAGTGGGTTAAATGGAAACCTCGTCAAGGCTATGGACGCCTGCTGGCAGCAGTGGCTCTGTCAACAGTATTGGAGATTTTATCTTTAAATATCGTGGCTCGCTTATCTTAGGACTGTTATCAATTTTCATCCTTTAAACACTACTGGAATATTTGGTTAATGATGATGTTTATGCGATTTTCTAGCTGTTGTTTTTGAGTTAGAATTTTTCTCATTATTCTAATCTGAATTTGTTCTTGTGGTAGAGATAACTGCTTCTACCAGTGTGTCTCCATTGTTGGCAACCAACTTGTGTTTTATACTGTCCTTATAAGCTTCCTACACCAGTGTTTTGCAAACCTCAATTTTTCGTCGCAATATTTGGGATAAAACGACATTATTATTTCATGCACTTGCACACTTACCTCTGTTCTCATTTTCACGACTGCAAGTGTGAAAACTTGAATCTTGAAGTCATATTAAAAACGCCACTGGATTGTTATGATCACTCTTGTATCTATGCTCATTGTGTTTCTAATTTACTTATCGATATACAACTGGCAAGACTCCAAGATTCTTTACTCATTTGGCATTTATGTTGTTAATATTATTTCCATTTCTTTGAGATTGTGATGATTTGTTAAGGAGTGTGATCCAATTGTTGATTTATTGGTGGCTTTATGTTTGATTGAGTTTGTGATGCATTGGTGGTTTAATTTATATATTCTTTGATCGATACATTGGTTTCATGAAAACACATTTGTGTTGTGGTAAGACCCTTGGTATAAATCTTTTCATACAACACATAGTTAATATAATCAAACCTTTGGTGTGATTTCGATTTATTGCTTTGGTTTTCAAACTATGACTATGGCTTGTGCAAATGTCTAATCGAATTACCATAGATTTCATTGGTTGATTGAATGGCATGGTTTTTAACATATGCAACAGTAATATTTGAATAGTTATATGCGCCGACAGTTGTACTATAGGACATGACTATTTTGTATGGGCTGAGCTAGCTCCACCACCTCGCACATTCGGGCATTAATGCTTTCCCCCTTTCTCGGGTTACCTCTGTTAGTTTTCAGGTAAGCCTGTGAGTTATTCGACCATGCGTTGACCCTACCCAAACCCCTGTCCACTGTGTGTTCTCTCCTAGCTCCTGAAGAGTGAATTGAACCCCCATGGTGTTCAGAGTCATTTTTGGTTTCATTTTTGCCAGAGAAGACTGCTTAAGACTGCCCCTGTAATTTCCCCCAGAGACACGTTTTTGTGTGAGTGATTCTGAGCAAACGGTTTTAAATTAGATCAAACCGTTGAAAACCCAGAACCAAATTTAGCCCCTTTATCTTTGTTAAGGGCAGTTTCCTTAGAAATCGAGTTGTTACAGAGATATAGCTCATGTTTTTCAGATCAATTTTTCAGATTCTCTCTGTGGCATTAAGGTGCGTTTTGGGTCTGTATGCATTTTCTAGAATGCTTATCACTTCTCTAGACCTGTTCTTCATAACTCCTTCTGCCCATCTAGCCTTGTGCCTCTTGCCTTCTATCAAACCCTTGATCAATCCAAAGATTCATCAAGCAGTCTGTCAGCAAATTGCAAGACAACAGGCTTTGTTCTTTTAATGGAGAGGCAACCACTGCCACTGTTAGCTCGAAATTATCTTGAACAAATCGAATCATTTTCCTACTACCCGGGTATGTATTTCAACATCGATTTTTAATGATTTGGTTTGAATTAGCCGATTGTGTTTGCCCCAAATTAGCTCTGTTTGTTTTTAATAGATTAAAAACAATCTTGTTTGCTTCCAATTACCAGAAATGATTTCATTTTTCTATTTTGAATTAGCATAAAAGATTTCATTTTGAATTAATATAAACTATTGAATCATGTACAAAGGATTGGTTTGCTAAATCGAGTATTAGTTCTTTTTTTATTGTATTGATTCATAAACGATTTGGTTTGTTTTTAAATTAAAAAAAAAATGATTTTGTTTTAGTAATTAAGAGTTGTTTGATTCACCATATGCATTTATGCTATCATTTGGATTGATTCAAAAACGTTTTTGTTGATTTTCAATTGTCAAAATGATCCTGTCTGTTTTGAATTAGTAATAAAAGAATGGTTTAATAGATACCATACATTCCTGTTATCATTTGGTTAATTTAAAATGATTTTGTTTGCAAATATGACCAGCTACAGAATCATAAGATTCTGTAGCTAGTATTTAGAATTAGATTTTTATCAATTTTATTAATAAAATATCCCTTTAACTTGCCTATTTTTGTCCTCTTTCAGGTACATTCGAATTGCAATAATCAATTGGGCATGCTGTGGCAGTTTAGGAGATATTTGTGTGATGTAGTTTTAGAGTTTAAGTTGCTAGTTTAAGTCAAAAATAGAGATTTGGGATAATTTCCTCAGATTTTTGTAAACTGTTTTGATAATTCCCACAGGGATGTTTTACCCTGTGGGAAGTCTTTAAATACTTGTCAATTTTTTGTAATAAACCCATCATCCTCACTATGGGAGAACCAGACTATGGATTTATGATTCAGACTGAGACGAAAGTTGATGTCTTGTAACAGATTTCGCTTTCAATATATCAAACTTTTGTTTCAATTTTTTGCATATCAGTTGGCAATTAATTATTGACTACTTTAGCTATCATAATTCTTTGTATGCTGATATGATTTGATTTATATGTCATCCGTAGCTGATCTCTCATATTTTTAAAGTACATCAATTACTTTGTTTCAGTTAATGAATGACAAATTTCTCTTCTTTGTTAGTTGAATCATCTTTATATAAATCTTTGCATACGGATTTATCTAATTGTGAAGATTTGTAAATCATAAGATTGCTGTAATTTTTATGTTTTGTTTGTCTTGTAACTACATCTGAAGAGCACAACAACTCATTTACGAGAAGATCATGAAGAATGTGGTGCGGGTTTCCTCCCTCCGATCAGCTAAGACAATCATTGCATACACAGGACAAACCTAGAGCGTTACTTCAAGTCAGTTTGTCATTTAGTATTTAATATAAGTAGTTTAGATAAATATATTAGTTTAGGTACATAGTTAGAATTATTGTTTCGATTGTTTAGCTTAGATAGTTTTTCAGTTTATTTCTTTTTCATAAAATCATAAAAAATAAAATAAAACAATAGCTCTCGTTGTCTTAGGACAGATTACAAATGAGTTTTGCAGGTTTTCGTTCAAATCTGTAAATTGTAAATATTGTACATTTGTGATTAAGATTTATTTCTGTTAGTAGCTAGATATTTAATTGCATAGAGTTATTAGTATTAGATAGTAGATTGTATATATAATAGTTAGATTTGTTTATTAGTTTGTTTTGATAGTTATTTTTAGTTAGATTAATTAGTTTATAGTAGTTCTCTTTTGTTTTCTTAGGACTTAGATTGGCTAACGGAGCCGCTAAACCTGTCAGGGTGGTTCATCCCGAACGACTTGGGTTATTTAGACAACCCCGGACTAGTTCTACTCTTCCAATTGATGGACGATCAATTTCGCCCGTCAACAGAAACCAATCTTCTCAATTGAGCACAAACTCAATAAGATATCATAAATCCAATATCTTCATACATAGAGTACTTCTGACTTCACATGCATGCTTGATTCTGTAGACAATACTTCAAACCCTAGCAAGCCTCATGGCATCATTCCAAAAAATTAATCACTGAAAACAAAATACACTAACAAAAAAAACCATTCACAACAACATCAATTAATGGAAACATGCACTCGGGACAACATCACAACCTCATCACATACCTTGAGAATAAGAAAGACCTTAAGATAATATTTTAGACTTCCCTTGCACACCAGAAAGACACCCCAAGACTTTGATCACACCTCAGGCTTGATATATTTGTTGGTTGCACTAGAAATACAAAATTCTATCATGTATTTATAGTAATTATGTCCCCAAAAATTACTTGACCTGGCCTCAATTTTCTAGTGGAGTTATCAAACATAAAAAATCATATCTCCTCATTCCTAGGGAGTTATAGGGACTTCCATATACCATTGGAAAGGTCTCGCAATAATATTTCTAACCATGTAACTTATGATTACATTTGAGTTAGTTATGTAGGATAAAAATTCCCTCAAATATAGGATATCCAAATTGACCAAAAATTAATACTTTCAACCATCTCCATCTTGCAATCTTTATCTTAGACATATTGTGGGATCCATTTGTATACAAATAAAAGTGGGCATGTGAAAACAACCACATTTTATCTCATCCCATGAGGTTTTTACTTAAAAGATACGTCATAAGGGGACCACTTTGGAGTTATATACATTTATTTCAAGGCTCTTCAAGGCTTCTTCAAGTAGACACATCATCATCACTTTTAGGGGATTTTGAGATTTTCTCTAGGGATTCTTATAAGTTTGACATCAATGACAACCAATTTTCCAACAATATCCCTCTTTGGCATTGATAACAACTTAGTAAAACAACCATGCTCCCCCTTTCTTCATGCTATGACCCCAATAAATATATTGTCCTCTTGTCTTCATCCTTACTCTCCCTATCTTCATGCTTCTAGTTTTAATGTCTTTCTCTCCCCCTTTGACATCAATGGCAAAGGGTAGCTCCCCCTGAAAATATTCCCCTTTTTTTTCTTGCAGAATATTATGGAAATCAATTTGGAGTAGAAATTAATCCTAGTTTTTGTCGAAGATACTCAAAGGTCTCCCTAAGAAGAGGCTTCGTGAAGATGTCTACAAAATGTTCTTTTGTCCCAATGTACTCCAACTTTATATTATTTTCTGTGACTTGTTCTCGCAGAAAGTGGAACTTAATAGGAATATGTTTGGTATTGGAATGCATCACTGAATTAATGGAGATTCTTATAGCATTGGTGTTGTTACAGAGTATCGAAATAGGATCATCATATCTCACTTTCATGTCTTGAATGGTTTGCTTCATCCAAAGAATTTGATTACATCATGTTGTTGCTGTGATATATTATGCTTCTGTTGTGGATAAGGATATTGAAGATTGCTTCTTTCTCAACTAGGACACTAAGTAGTCAACTAAGTAGAAATTTGTTGCACTTGTACTTATTCTGTCATCAATATTGAACACATTTTACCATTCTTAACTTTAAGCACATGTAAACATTAACCATTAACAATGTCATTCATCCTCACACACACAAAAAAAAACATACACAAAACACAATGATTTTTACGTGGAAACCCAAATGAGAGAAAATCCATGGAATGATTTTCTTATATCATGTTAATATTACATTCATAGGAAGAACTAGCTTCCAATATTCTCTAGCACCAACTGGAAGGAGGAAACAACCCCCTAATTTACAAGCACCAACCTGAAGGAAGCTCCAACTCCCTGATTTACTAGCACCAACTGGAAGGAGGAACCAACCCCATGGATTTACTAGCTCCAATTGAAAGGAAGATCCCACTCTCTAAATCACAAACACCAACCTGCTGAATGAAGACACCAATCTTCTCAATTGAGCACAAACTTAATAAGATATCATAAATCCAATATCTTCATACATAGAGTACTTCTAACTTCAAATGCATGCTTGATTCTATAGACAATACTTCAAACCCTAGCAAGCCTCATGGCATCATTCCAAAAAATTAATTACTGACAACAACATCCACTAACGAAAACAACCATTCACAACAACATCAATTAATGGAAACACGCACTCATGACAACATCACAACCTCATCACATACCTTGAGAATAAGAAAGACCTTAAGATAATATTTTAGACTTCCCTTGCACACCAGAAAGACACCCCAAGACTTTGATCACACCTCAGGCTTGATATATTTGTTGGTTTCACTAGAAATACAAAATTCTATCATGTATTTATAGTAATTATGTCCCCAAAAATTACTTGACCTAACCTCAATTTTCTAGTGGAGTTATCCAACATAAAAACTCATATCTCTTCATTCCTAGGGAGTTATAGGGACTTCCATATACCGTTGGAAAGGTCTCTCAATAATATTTCTAACCATGTAACTTATGATTACATTTGAGTTAGTTATGTAGGATAAAAATTCCCTCAAATATAGGATATCCAAATTGACCAAAAATTAATACTTTCAACCATATCCATCTTCCAATCTTTATCTTAGACATATTGTGGGATCCATTTGTATACAAATAAAAGTGGGCATGTGAAAACAACCACATTTTATCTCATCCCATGAGGTTTGTACTTAAAAGATACATCATAAGGGGAGCACTTTGGAGTTATATACATTTATTTCAAGGCTCTTCAGGGCTTCTTCAAGTAGACACATCATCATCACTTTTAGGGGATTTTGAGATTCTCTCTAGGGATTCTTATAAGTGTGACATCAATGACAACCAATTTTCCAACGATATCCCTCTTTGGCATTGATAACAACTTAGTAAAACAACCATGCTCCCCCTTTCTTCATGTTATGACCCCAATAAACATATTGTCCTCTTGTATTGATCCTTACTCCCCCTATCTTCATGCTTCTAGTTTTAATGTCTTTCTCTCCCCATTTGATATGAATGGAAAAGGATAACTCCCCCTGAAAATATTCCACTTTTTTTTCTTGCAAAATATTATGGAAATCAATTTGGAGCAGAAATTAATCCTAGTTTTTGTCAAAGATACTCAAAGATCCCCCTAAGAAGAGGCTTCATGAAGATGTCTACAATCTGTTCTTTTGTCCCAATGTACTCCAACTTGGTATTATTTTCTGTGACTTGTT
Source organism: Picea sitchensis (assembly GCA_010110895.2). Classification (NCBI taxonomy): domain Eukaryota; kingdom Viridiplantae; phylum Streptophyta; class Pinopsida; order Pinales; family Pinaceae; genus Picea; species Picea sitchensis. The sequence goes on from SNQJ01S0169449.1 coordinate 16,309, forward strand.
CTCGTAGAAAGTGGAACTTAATAGGAATATGTTTGGTCTTGGAATGCATCATTGAATTAATGGAGATGCTTATAGCATTGGTGGTGTTACAGAGTATCGAAATAGGATCATCATATCTCACATTTATGTCTTGAAGGGTTTGCTTCATCCAGAGAATTTGAGTAGAACATGTTGTTGCTGTGATACATTATGCTTCTGTTGTGGATAAGGATATTGAAGATTGCTTCTTTCTCAACCATGACATCAAGTAGTCAACTAAGTAGAAATTTTTTGCACTTGTACTTATTATGTCATCAATACTTCCTTCCCAATATGCATCCATGTAGGTGACCATAGTTAACTCATTTCCTTTCGAATACCATAGCCCAAAATATGTTGTTCCTTTAAGATATTTGAATATCCTTTTCACTACTAGAACATGGATTTCCTTTGGTTTCTCTTGAAATCTTGTGACCTATCCAACTATTTTCATTACATCTGGTCTTGAAGTTGTCACATAGAGTAGACTACCAATCATTGATTTGTAGAGTCTTTAATCTACTTTTTTAGATTCATCATCTTTGCTCAACTTGAAACCAGTAACCATGGGAGGACTCATAGGTTTACAGTCTTCCATTTTGAACTTCTTTAATATTTCTTTGATGTAAATTGTTTGGGAAATGAAAATTACTTCATCTAGATAAGATATTTGGAGTCCTGAGAAGATAGTGAAATCCCCAAGTAGGGACATTTCAAATTCATTATGCATATCCTTGGAAAATGTTTGAATCAATCTATCATCATCATTTCCAAATATGATGTCATCAACATACACTTATATAAAAATCATGTTGTCTTGATCCACTTTTATTTAGAGGTTAATATCTGCATTTCCCCTTCTGAATCCTTGTTGTTGTAAGTACCAGTCCAATCTTGAGTACCAAGCTATCAGAGCTTGCTTAAGTCCATACATAGCTTTCTTCAATCTGCAAACATAGACTTCATTTTCTGATAGTAAAAACCATTTTGGTTAGGGGTGATTTTAAGGATGGAAATTTATTTTAAAATGTAGAAACCTTGGTGAATATTACTAATCCTTCATATGCCAACTATAAATGACTGGCGATATTTTTGTAAAAATATTCAAATTTCTAAGTATTTTATATATATTTTATAAAATTTTGGCTATTTTTAAGGTAAAATAATTTTATCCTATAGAATTTGGGCGAATTATTTTTAAAATAGAAAATCTCTTTTTTTGAAAAACCTTGGAAAATTAGCCCATGAGCGAAATTTAGCCCCTAAAATCATCAATGATTTTGGTTGTTCTATGTAGACTTCTTCTTCTAATTCCCCATTTATAAGAGTTTATTTTACATCCATCTGATACACTTAGATCCTTTTGGAGCATGTATAATCAAAATACATTATGATTGCTTCCATTTTGGCAATGGGATAAAATGTTTCTTCAAAATCTATTCCTTCAACTTGAGCATATCCTTTCCGCACTAGTCTTGCTTTATTTATGGCTACATGTCCATCTTCATTTAACTTGTTACCGAAGACCCATTTTGTCCCAATCAAATTTTTGTCCTTTCGTATTGGAACTAGTTCCCACATATCATTCTTCTCTATTTGATTTAGTTCTTCTTCCATAGCCTTGATCTAATGTTCATAATTTTTGGCTTCCTCAAAGTTACTTGGTTCAACTGTGGGCAATAATGAAAAATTTTCATGTTCATGTGTTTGTCCTTGCTTTATTATTCTTGTTTTACTCCAACACTTCTATCTCCAATGATTTGTTTTGGTGGATGATTCTTCTGAAGATGGTGGTTAGGTGTCCTAGAAGGTGTCTAAAATTCTTTTTCGTTATTTTCTTCTTGTTCTACTTCTGGCCTCTTCTCTTCTTGTTCTTCTTATTCTTCTTCCTCTTATTCTTTGTTTAGTTCTTCATTTTTATGTTCTTCAAAGATGTTTGAATTTCTACTTTCCTTCTTGGTCTTCAACAAGTTTGTTTCATCAAATTTTATATTGATTCTTTCCATTATCTTGTTGAGTCTTAAATTATAGCACATATATTATTTGATTTTGCATGAGTACCCAACAAATATGAATTCATCCACCCCGAGAGTCAAATTTTCCAATCTTCTTGTCTTCCCTTTTTAAGTAACACTTGCTTCCAAATACTCTAAAGTGCTTGTCATTGGCTGGTATTCCTTTCCATAACTCATATGGATTCTTATCAGTATTCCTTCTGATCAATCCTTTGTTCAAGATATGAATGGTTGTATGCATTGCTTGTCCCCAAAATATATCACTTAGCTTGGAGTCATTAAACATGGTTCTGACCATTTCTTGTACAGTTTTGTTTTTCCTTTCAACAAATCCATTTTGTTGAGGTATTATAGTTGTTGAGAATTGTATTTTTATTCCCTATTTTTCATAGAAATACTTTAATTCATTTGAAGTAAAATCACCTCCATTATATGATATTAAGCATTTTATTTTCAAATCAATTTCATTTTCAACCAGTTCCTTGAATGCCCTGAAACATTCAAAAGATTCTGACTTTTTATTGAGGAAGCAAACCTAGGTCATTCTGGTGTAGTCACCAATGAGTAGCATAAAGTATCACTCACTATCTGGTCCTTTTGTTCTAGTGGGACCACATAAATCAATGTGTACAATCTCTAATGATTTTTTCGTAGAGTATTTTTTTGTCTTGAATTCAACATTTGTTTGTTTTCCATGGTAAATGTGCTTGCACATAATATTCGTTGGTTTTGTAATTTTTAGCATTTCTCTTACATATTGCTTCTTGTTGATATTGACAATATTATCAAAGTGTATATGGCACATTATCCTATTCCAAATCCAACTTTCATCTTCTTTTCCCAAACAACATATTTCTTCTTTGATCTCATTCAAGATGTATATGTTGTTTGGAGTCCTTGTTGTTGTTGCCACTAGTATGTCTGATCCTTATTTCCTTATTTCGAATTATTTTGAATTGAATATAAGCATGTGTCCTTGATCACACATTTGGCTCACACTTAGCAATTTATGCTTCATATTTTCAAAAAGTAGGACATTTTCTGCCACAACATCTTTGTTTCCAAGAATAACTATGCGTTTTCCTATAATTTTGGTTGAGTTATCATTGTCAAATGTGACAGACCCCTATTCTGATTTCTTTAATGTTACAAATATGTTTTCATCTCCATTCATATGCTTTTAACATCCATTATGAATATACCAATGGATTCTTCCATTTTTGGCTGTAAGGCAAACCCACATTCCTTAACCTTCAAATCTTCTTTCTTCCTTTTTGAAATTCTATGTTGTTCCCGTATATGATTGAAAGGAACATTCCTAGTTTCCCTTGAAGAATCTATCAAATCACTTCTGCAATTTTTGGCTATGTGTCCAAAATTGTTACATTTGTAGCATTCAATTTCATAACCCAAAGCACTAAAACTGTTATAATTTATTTCAGATGCCTCACGAGATTTTTTGGGATAATTTCCTTCATAATGTTTCTCAGGATTTTCATAAATATTTTTATTCTAGGTGTTTCTACCCTTTGCATAGGCTATACAATTTATGGCTTTATTCCCAAATTATTGCAAGAATTACACAAGCCAAGAAAAATATTTTGGTACCTAGGTATGGGTGGTCTTTTAGTTGGTGTTGTTCTTCTGAAATCATAATTTTCTTCTTGGGTCTTCTTCATTGTTGGTTTCTAATTCCATGTTCCTCTGAATGCATGATCTTCGTGATTCTTCTTTATTTATGATTTTTGTATGTCCTCCTTTAGAGGCTTGCATTATTCTTTCTTGATGGAACCTTTTATAGTATTTGCATAACTTATTTTCTCTACTATCATCATAGAGATTGAACCCTCACTCGTATTATTTTGTTTGTATCCAATTCCAAAATTTTCATTGAATGGTTTTTTATTGTAGATGATTTCATCTAGTATTTTGGTGCTATTGCCAAAATTTAGTTGGATGTCCTTCTTATGTAGTTCACTTATTAGAGAGACTATTTCATCTTCTAGATTCTCTGTTATTTTCTTCTTTTCTTCCAATTGTCTCTTGAGTGTTTCTTCAATCACTTTTTCTTCTTCCAACTAAATCTTTAGATCTATGATATTCTTCTTGGCTTCTTTGGAATTTTTTCTATGGTTTTGAAAGCCTTCATTCACTTTACTTAACTCTTCTTTGAGAGACTTGTTTTTCTTCCTTGCTATTCTAAGATCACTTAAGGCACTAATCAATTTGTTGATACTGAGAGGGGGGTGAATTAGTATCAAGTACAATTTAAAACCTTTTTCAACTTATACTTAAACCATTCAACTATATCCAATGAGAAATGAACAATAGTATAAGAGTTACACCAATACACC
>SNQJ01S0169455.1:13614-26408 GCA_010110895.2 Picea sitchensis
AAAATCTCTTTGTAATCTTTTTCTTTTGCATTAATAAACTGCTCCAAGTGGCTGTGTTGGTTGGGGCCATGGATTTTTCCCCGTAGGGGTTTTACCAAATGAAAATATCGATGTGTTGACCTTTGATATGGTTATGTGAGTGGTTACTGAAGGTGTTCATCCTCTGTTGGAATACCTTTGTTGTCAAACATGGTATCATACCTTGTTTGAAGATCTGCTCTTGTTGTAGATCAAGATCGTGAATCCGAGTTGCCTCCTCTCCATTTTCTATTCCATTTCGTCTAGAGCACTTGTTTCATTTAGGAACACTTTTTGTTTCTGACACAACCCCCCTAACCCATATATTGGAAGTCCACACACACAGGATCTTTCCTCTTCCACCAGCACGAAGAGCCCTCAACAAATTGCTCTTCTATTTCCCTTTCGGGAAATTTGCACCCACAAATAACCTTGAGAAATTATCCCTTATACTTCGCGAGATCAGACTTCGTGATTCCGCGAATCCTGTGGTCAAGCATCTTGTCTCTCAAACCCCCAAAACCTGAAGTTATGACACTTGGCCTTTTCTCTCTCTCTATATCGCCTTTCTCCTTATCGCGATTTCGAGAGTTGCGATGTCATGCAACTCGTCCCCTCGACTCCTGAAATCCTGAAATCTGAATTACTGAAACTCTGATGTGCTCGCGAGGTTGACTTTTCAACAACTCCTCATTCCATCAGGATTTCGGACTTCGTGAATCCTGATGCAAATATTTCGGGACTTCAACTCACGAAACCACGAAATGGTCAACGAGATTGACTTATGTGTCGATAGTGTGCCACCTGTCTGCCCTGTTGCCTTCTGTGGCCCCAGACAATTCTTTCGCCCCTTCAGAACTTCGCACTTCACGATTTCACGAGTCCTGTTGCAAATATTTGGGACCTCAACTCACGAAACCCCGAAATGGAAATCCACGGGTAAATCCAACGGGCCTTGTTGGCTTGAATCTACGGCTCTGCCTCTCCTGATCTTGAACCTTTGAAAATGCCCTCTGTAACTCCCCTGCTCCTTTGTGAGATCTGACGGCTCATGGGACTTCGCGAGTTCTCCACAGAGAATTTCGACCATCCGTTTCTCTTCCTTCTCGAGGACTTCTGCAACTTTTTACCAAAGTGTTTTCCAATGGTACTTAACCACCTGTGACACAAACTTGCGACACCTTCTCAGTGCTCCAATGCATGAATTAACTGTACTTCTCTTCAACAATTTTGAAGGCTTTATCCTTCCTAAGGTTTTTCCAACTCCGAGTCTTAAAGAAGACTCCTGCATGCACTCCTTGCTGAAAATTTCTCCATTACTCCAAGGGATTGAAGTCTTTCGACTCTGCGCACCCCCTACAACAGCAGTCTCTTAACACTTCACTCAAGTTACAAACCCTGAAACTTTACTCGGCCTGTGCACTACCTGCACGGCTCCTGTGCTCAACTTGCACTTCTGTGAAAATGAGAACAATTGTTATCTCTCCTGATCTTTCAGAGATGAACTCCGACTTCTGTCAACGCACTCCTTGCGAACAATTCAACTGCACTCCTTGCAGGAATTTTACTCACTCAGACAGAGAAACAATTGAAACTCATTTTCTTACTCTTCTTCTCAGATTTCAAACATTCAACAAGAAATCATTCATACATAGCATAAAATAAATTGCATGACAGAAAGAGTAAAGCATTCATGAGAATAACATTCAACAATGCCTACACAGAGAATATCAAAACACCATGAATCTGAGTCAAATCTCTTTGTATTAATCCAGAACTTCTGTACATGGGTGTTCTCAACTACAACTCTCTACTTCTACTCTATGCTCTTGCTAATGTTACAATAATACAAGTGAGGGTGTCTATATCCATTTTCCCTCCGACTCGTAAAAGTGTCTAATCTAGGAATTCAATTCTACCTACCTTCATTAACTACTATAAATGCCTTCTATCTACTATGGACGAGAGCGAATTGCTCAAGGTCCTTTTACATTATACAAGTGTGCTTCCATTTGATGACTTCATTAATGTTTCAAGACATTTTTAAAATTTGTGCAGGGTGCTTTTCTAACTGTCTTTTCATCTCCGCGTTGACTCGCTTGAGATGCTCCTGCATCAGTTTCACTCAAAAAGGTTTCTGTTCACCCAATATACAACCATTACAGTCAGATCGGGAGGTATAAATCTTGAATACACATTTTTTAAATTTTTTCGCAGAGTAGTATTTTGGTTTTATTTTGGTTTTGTATTATTTATTTCTAGCTTGCTACTCTTTTAGATCTGTGTATTCTCTTTGATCTGCACCCTGTGCAATATCGGCAAATCATAAATAGATAGGAAAGGGTGCATCTTCCGGGTAAGCTAACCGAGATCTAACCCTTGTTGGCATCGAGAAGCGAAATTTATTTCTTGTGTGAAAAGAGTTTTTTTTTAGCATGCTCTCCAAGGCCATTTTCCACAACAACAAAAACAACAACACCCCCAATCCTCCTTCTAAACATTACAATATGTTTTTCTAGACCATTTGGTTAAAATTTTCCTTATTAAGTAAGAGGTATTGAGTTCAAGTCTCTCTTTTGTTATTTTTTTGAAAACATTCATGCTAAAATTGTCAAGTATATTTCACTTAAAGTATAAAATTGAATCACTATAAGTAGCTTTAATATATTATTTTAGAGTTATTTATTTTGCATGAACTAACTTCATTGTAAAAGTGATCCCCACTTCTCTCTATAAAAGTGGGTCACTTCATAAAGCAACTTACACCACCACGTGGTCCATTGGTTACCGTTTATGCTTTTTTTTAAAAGGGAATAACTCTCACATCTGAAGTCCATTTTAAGGGTCGTTTTTTTTTAAACCACATAAATTTTCGAGATATTTTCATTCAGATCATCAGTTTCAATTTTTAAATCCATATTATTTGCATATTTAATATGGCTTCTACAAGTAATCTCTTACTTACCAGTACCAACTACTTCCAATGGAAATCCCATATGGAGGATTTATTAAGAGGTAAAGGCTTGTACCAGATTACCTTAGGAAAGAAAACCACACCCACTAATGATGATAAGAAATCCAAATGGGATAATAGGAATGATGAAGCACGTGGATTAATCACAATGTCCATCTCTCCTGATTTAAGGTTCCACCTTCAATCAATTGATAAACCCAAAGAAGCTTGGGAAAAGATTGAATTTGTGTTTGGTAAACACAATAATATTCGAGCACAACAGTTAGAAAATAAAGTTCTAACTTTAAGTCCAAGTGATTTTTCTTGCATTGAAGACTATATATCTAAGTTTAAAACACTCAGATCTTTATGTGAAGAATGTAAGATAAAGATAGATGAATATTGTTGCATCTATATTATTCTTTCTAAGCTAGGTAGTGCATATTTTGTGTTTGTATCTACCTTTTATGCCATGCAAGAGGCACTAGGGACATGTTATCAAAAATCTAGTCTTGAGAACATTTTTGATGCTTTGATTAGAGAGCAATATAAGCTAGTACAACCTGGAGTGATCAACACTGTAGGTACCTCCAAAAATTCCTTAGTTGTCCATCAGAAATATAAACCCAAGAATCACACGAAACAATATCCTCGCCACAACAACAAGCAATATAAGGTTCCCAAACCCACTCAGACAACTTTTTCTCCTAATGGATACAAAGGAGCAAAATATAAAAATAAGAAGACTGACAAACATTGCAACTTTTGTGATAAATATGGTCATGATGAGTCCAAATGTTTCAAGAAGATGACAACTTTGGAAGCAATGATGAAGAAGCACAACATCCGTATTGATTCTTCTTCTTCTTCTTCTTCTTCTCATGGACATGCACTTTCAGCTTCTGGTTTCTCCTTCATTAGAACTTCTACTTATAGTTCTAATAAGTGGCTTATTGATTCTGGAGCATCTTATCATATGGCTAAGGATAGAGACATATTTTCAACTCTAAATGAATGTAACACCAAGAAAATATTTGTTGGTGATGATAGATCTCTTAGTGTTGAAGGATCTAGAACAATTTAGGTAGAAAATGGTTATTTCAATGATCTATTATGTGTTCCAAGTCTTTCTTGTAACCTTTTATTAGTATATCAAATCACTCATTCAGGTGAAGGTAAAACCATAGAGTTTTCACCTCACCAAGTTGTAATCAAGGATCTAAAATATCTTAAGCATGTTCTTGCAATTGGAACTGTTGATGATGTTACCAGGCTGTACAAGTTTGACAACTTTGGGTCATCATCTTTTTCATCATTTTTTGTTGCTCATAGAAATGACTTGAAAAAACTTTGGTATGAGATGTTTGGTCATCTAAACTATCGTTCATTGAAGCAACTATGTAATCAACAAATGATGATTGGTATTTTTTTTGTTTCATGGAGAGATGGTGTTTGTGTCGGTTATGTTTTCGAAAAACATCATCAGGACAGTTTTGACAAACATGCCTCTTGGCATGCCTCAGGTCCTTTGCATCTTGGTCACATTGATTTGTGTGGTCACATTGAAGATGTCAAAGGTTACAAACTTCGTCAAACACATTGTAATGAAATTATTATTAGACGAGATGTTAAATTTGATGAAAATATATTGGCTTGCAAGCCTAATTCAACATTTGTGCCTTCTTTGGACTACGAGCCTAATTCAACGGTTGTGCCTTCTTCGGCGTGCGAGCCATCTTTGACGTTTGTGCCTTATTATGTTTTGGTTTCTTCTTCAGATGATGACAGTGAGGATGAAAATCCACCTCCTCCTTCTCACCTTCATCCATATGAGTCTTTTGAACCTGAACCAACACCAACTCCACCGCTTCCTAGATGGGTTCGTTCAACACGAGAAGTAGTCGGTGATCTTGTCAGTGATCCTTTAGATCAGTGTCAAACACGTTCACAATTCCAAGGAGCCTCTTCTCTTTTGGATCAAGTTTCAAAAACTCATGATCCAGACACATTTGCAAAAGCTTTAGGTCATCCATATTGGGATACAACAATGAATGAAGAGTATCGTTCTTTAATGGAAAATGACACTTGGGATATTGTACCTCTTCAAAATTGAAGAAAACTTGTTAGAAGTAAATGGGTATATAAAACTAAGTATGCATCAGATGGAAGTGTTGAAATACACAAGGCTTAGTTAGTTGCCAAAGGATTTTCCCAAGTTGAAGGAATTGACTATAGTGAAACATTTTCCCTTGTATCCAAAATGAATTCCATCCGACTTGTTCTTGCCCTTGTTGCCTCACATAAATGGGAGGTCTATTAGATGGATGTTAAATCTTCCTTCTTGCACGGATATTTTCAACAAGAAATCTACATGCAACAACCTCCTGGCTATGTCCATAATGACTCTGGCCTTGTTTGTTTCCTTAAGAAATCTCTTTATGGTCTCAATAAATCTCCCTGAACTTGGTATGCCAAAATGGAAATCTTTCTTACTTCCACTGGATTCTTTAGATGCCATTCTGATCCTAATGTCTATACCAAGAAAGTAGGAAGCCATCTCATAATACTTGTTTTTTATGTTGATGACCTTATCCTTACTGGTAGTGACTCAAAACTTTTAAGCCATGTGAAAACCAGCCTTAAGAAGAAATCTGAAATGACAGACTTAGGCTTTTTGCACTATTTCCTTGGCCTCCAAGTTTTGCAAACCAATGTAGGAATTTTTATTTCCCAGTCTAAGTATGCTTCTGACCTTCTTTGTCACTTTCACATGGACAATTGTAAACCAATCCCTTCTCCCTTCTAGTCTGGAGTCAAGCTTACTGCCACCTGTACTTCTCCCGAATTTGATGCCACCCTGTATTGTCAGTTAGTTGGTAGCCTCTTATACTTGACTCATACCCAGTTAGAATTTTTCTTTCCGAGTCTAAGTATTCTTGTGACCTTCATTGTCTCTTTCACATGGACGATTGTAAACCAACCACTTTTCCCTTCCAGTCTGGATTCAATCTTACTCCCACCTGTACTTCTCCTAAATTTGATGCCACCCTGTACCGTTGGTTAGTTGGTAGCCTCTTATACTTGATCTTTCCTTTTTTGTTGGTCTTGTTTCTCGGTATATGCAAACACCCCATGAAATCCATTGGAAAGCAGCTAAAAGGATACTTATATATGTTCGACAACTCTGATGATTGGAAGTCTATTGCAGGTTAGGTTTTCAACCTTGGTTTAGGACCTATCACTTGGGCCTACAAGAAACAACAAGCTATTGAAATTTCTTTAGCACAAGCAGAGTACCGAGCAATGGTAAATGCAAGTCAGAAAGCCTTGTGGCTTCGACAGATCCTTTCAGAGTTTGTATTCCAGCAACAACATACGACCAACCTTTGGTGCAAAAATTAGAGTGCCATCAAGCTCACCAAATACCTAGTTCAATGTCAACTTATCAAACACATCGAGATACACATAAGCTCATTCATGATCAAGTTATTGAAGTGCTCTTTTTCCCTACAAAAGATTAAGTTGCAAACATTTTCACAAAGTCTCTTATAGAAGTGAACTTTTCCAAGCTTCGATCTATGTTAGGAGTTCAGGAAGTTGTCATTAAGGGGGGATAGGCTCTAATGCCTCCTTCCTTCTCCTATTGTGTCACGATTGTAAATCCTTAAATCCTATCCCAAGTTGTTCTTAAGGGGGGATGTTAGGATATTTAGACACTTATGAGTTAGTTAAGATCTACTTGGTTTAATATATCGTTAGGTAAAAGTGTGTTTCTTAGTGTGTTTCTTTAGTATGCATTAGTATGCATTTGTAGTTAGGAAATCCGATGGTCACAATATGTTCTTGACATAGAGTGTTCTGACGATTCATACTCTCCTCGATCTTAATGGCCATTGATCTGTGGCTTGACACCCGAATGATCCATGATATCTATTTAAAGAGAATGGAGGGTCATTTATCGATGATCGATTGTGAGAAAATCTCTTGTAAAATCTCTCTGTAATCTTTTTCTTTTGCATTAATAAACTGCTCCAAGTGGCAGCATTGGTTGGGGCCATGGATGTTTCCCCGTAGGGGTTTTACCATGTGAAAACATTGGTGTGTTGATATTTGATTTGGTTATGTGAGTGGTTACTGAAGGTGTTATTCCTCTTTTGGAATACTTTTGTTGTTGAACATTGGAATTAGAGGGTTATGACCCTATGCTCAACCCCATGTTGACTAGTGCACAAGTCTTGAGATTATAAAGGGTATCATTATATGTTTTATAAATATAGTCTATTACTTACATATAATGGGACCCATTCTTATTCCTAGGCTATGGACCTTGACAGGCCTAGAAACTAACTTCAATGTTATAGTTTTTAATTCTAATAGCGACGCTATGACAAAGCATAACAATAAACAATGTGTTGATGTTAGAATCTCGTTCATCCTTTTTACGATGATTAATGATAATGAGATGCAATTTCCAAGCATATAATTATTGGATTAAGATATATAAATGAATTACATTCATGTGGCATGAACAATTGTTGTACATAATGGACCTTAGTTTTATCAATAATATTTTTTTATTTTGTGAAATTTGGGGTAACATTACATTGCAATTATTCAGTTCTTCGTGGATAGGTTCCACCTCGAACTATTTTCACAACAAAGCAAATATCTGGTTGAGTATTCTCAAAATACATCAACGAGACATTCAATTATCAATATAGGGATGGGTATACTGGATTAGAGTCTCTCAACTTCTTCAGATCTATCATCATGGGAGTTTTCTAAGGATTTTCAATCCATCATCCTGAACTTATGAAGAACCATTTCAATACACTTCCTCTGTCATAGGAAGTTTTCACCATGCTTATGTTGTACATGAGAGGCTCTTCACCAAGTTTCTCTAATCCATACAAGGTCTTCTTCCATATGCATACATGGGTTTATTTCTAGTATACCTCCAAACCTTGAGGTTTCTCTACATATGCTTCTTCTTTAATTACTCTGTTGAGAAGAACAATTTTTACGTCCAACTAATGTAAACTCCAACCCATGGATATTGTAAGAGATATAATGGCTCAGGTATAGGTATGTCTAGTTACTGGCACAAGGTTGTCATCATAGTATTCTCCCTCCTTTTTGGAGCACCTTCTATCCCTGAGTCTCGCCTTGTATCTATCAATGCTTCCATTTATAAGTCTTTTTCACAATTTCTCACATACATTGTTCTTCATCGCAAATTCCTTCCATTCCTTTTGCTTGACTTCTTCTAGTGGGTTCAAACGATGTTGGTAGTCTTATGATTCTCAACATAATAATTGGTTCAATCGATTCTTTTGGCCTGTATTTCTTTCTTGGAATCTTCATGTTCTTCAACTTTGGGGTTCATAAAGTCTTCTATAGATTCCATGCTCTTCCTTCTTGAAGATTCCAACTTCTTCCTTTTGTCATAGAAATGTAGATGAACAACCAAGGATACTCAAAGCTTCTTTTCAAATCACTACTACTTCCAATGAACATGGATAGATACTTAATAGTCTTCTTAGATTCTTCTTCGATGGATCATATCATTGGGGATTAATTCTCTCCTAATCCCAAATTCATGCCTAAATGAGCAATATGCATGCTCTTCTTTTGGAATTATGTGATTACCTCTCTCCATATGAGAGAGTCCATGCTTATGTCTACTGCAACTCTCTTTTCTTTCTACAAAGTGTCACAAGCCTGTTCTAGTTTCCTTTTGATTATTGACTTCCTCTTACTGTGACTCCTCTAAATCTCTTTAAGTTTGTTTCTATATGTTTTGATTGTTGTTCATCGGGTAGTTGTATCATCCTTATAAACTTATTCTATAATAGATTTTGAAAATATTTCTCATCAAACATATTTCACAAGGGTACCTTCCTAAAACAAGAACAACAATAACAAACAAAAACAATATGTCTCTAGGGGATATGTTACTTTATCTTGCAAACAAGTACAATAAGAATCTATATCAATGGTGTTCATATGTAGTCAGGTATTCATTACACCTAGCAAGAATAGACCCTTTTAAAGACTATTTTCACAATTTGTAATGTAGCAACTATCACCCTTCATATAATCACATTTGAAGCTTAAAAATTTGATCAAACATGGAACCTGAAGCCTCAACTGTTATGGAGGGTGTGCTTGTTCTCTTGAATGCACTGAATCCAAGATTACAACTTGGACAAGGTCTCTAGTACTCTCCCTGCAAACAAATTCATGTTTTTCTAGATGATATTACTTGGATAGCATATATAAGTGCATACCTTTGAAACCTTGTAACATCGTCCAACTTGTCTTCCAATATGAAACTAGATACCATCTTGACAAGAAGAGATTAGAAACTCAACCAAAAGATTCAATGATTAGAAAAAGCTAGAAACTCTAAAGTTTTAACTTTGATCACAAAATCAATTTGAATAGAAGTCAACCTTTGAGTTTGACTTTAACTAGTCAATCTTTGACTTTGATGAGACAAACTTTGACTTTGACTTTAACCAAAAATTCAAACCTGACATTTTTCCTAGCCAGGGTACCAAGAGGTGCGCTAGGCTAGAGCACACTAGGATGATAAGGAATTAGGTAAAATGCTTCACTAGAAGTGCCCAAACACAAGGGTTAGGGTTTGTTGCAGTTGCATAATTAGAAAACCAAGTTGCAGTTATAATTGGTGCCACAAAGAGATTTAACAAATAACTTCCCATTCTATCTTCTAGTGGTTGGACTATCTGAAGATAATGTGGGCCTATAACCTATTAGAATAAAAGAGATGTGCTCATTTTTCCATAAACAATATAGAAATATTACCACCCAACCATCGGCATGCAACCACCCCTGAACACCTTTAACCTTGACAGACAGAATAATTTTGGAATAAAACCCTAGAACCAATAGCCAACCAAAGTAGCGTACTTCTCTCCAAAGCTAGAGTACCAAAAAAATAATCCAAACCATAAACAAGGAAGAAAGTCCAAACCATAACCAAAGACCAAAAATCCCAATTACAGTAGCTACAGTTTCACTCCTTCTCCAAACTTGTGCATTGTTTCTAGTTTTATGGGTGAGAGAGAGTGAACAAATGAGCCAACACATACTCTATTTATAATAATTTGTCAAGTGAATTTTTTGGCTGGGCCGACCTAACTTTCTGGTAATTATATTTTTTGTTTATCGTTTTCCTCTGGAGCCAACTTGTCTTCCTGGAGTATAATACCTCAATATTATATATTTTGTTGATCCGACATGCCTGGTAGGGTTCTCCCACACCTGTTTAGGGTTTCTCTTGCTTCCCAGAATATTCTAATCTTGTCAAAGGTTACATGTAGAGGTTAATACCTCCTATAACTACCACAATATCAACAATTATTGGTCTACTTTTTTTAGAGATGCCAAGAAATATGTCAGAAGTTGTGATAGTGATCAAAGAATGGGTTGGCCAGTACAAGAAGATGAAATGTATTTACAAACACAAGTTCTAATAGATCCTTTTGAAAAATGGGCTTTAGATTTTTTGGGGCCAATTTATCCACCATCAAATGATAAAGTTTATATTTTAGTATGCACAGACTATGTCACCAAATGGGTGGGAGCTAAAACTCTTCCTAGGGAAACCAATAAAGCAGTCGCAGATTTTTTATATGAAGAAATATTTTTTCGTTTCAATGTAACTTTGGATATTATCAAAGATCAAGGGACAAAATTGAAATCAAATATTATTCATTCACAGATTCAATAGTATCAGATCAGACACAGTAAATCCTCTCCATATCATCTATAAGCTAATGAGCAAGTGGAATCCACTAACAAAGTTTTGCAAACTATCTTGACCAAGACAATACAAATTCATCATAAATTTTGGGAAAATAGGATTCTAGAAGTAGGTCTACTAGAAAACTTGGAACCTAATGTTACCATATTCACTCCTTATGAATTAGTATATGGTAAGCAAGAAAACCTACCTATTGAATTTCAAATTGAAACATTAGGGACTCCAGTGCAAGTTGGAATGGAACTTTCAGAAGCTCAAAAACAAAGGATAGAATAGATAAATGAACTTAATGAGATGCATCAAGATGTCCTTAAACATACCATTCTTATCCAACAACAAAGGGGAAGATGACATGACAAGTTCATCAAGAAGAAGCAATTTAAACTAGGTGATTGGGCCCTTCTCTTTCATTCTTGATTCAGGGATTTTAAAGGAAAATTTTCTACTAATTGGTTGGGCCCATATGAAGTTGATATTGTTTTAGATAATGACTCTATAAGATTGAACACTATTGATAATGAAGGAATCCCATTCTTGACTAATGGTCATCAATTGGGATTATATAAGAAGCCCATATCCAGAGAAGATTCAAGAATTTGTTCAGGATTTGATACAATAGTCACAAATGGTGGTAAGTAAGAGCGTTATCCCACTTTCTTCCACTTCATCTTAAATTTTATTTCTTTATATTGTTAATAAAAAAATATAAATATAAATAAATAAATGAATGAATGAATAAAAAATAATGATCCAACTATGAAAACCTTTTTAGGCGTAGTTGGATACAACTTTTTTGAAAACCAGATTTTGGCAAACAAAGTTCAAATAAAATGTAATATGTTTTGTCAAGTTCTACAATAGCTTTCAGTTATGAGAATTTTGCAGTTGTTACAAGTTTTTCAAGAACTTGTAATTGTTACAAGAATTGTGCAAGATTTAAAGTTTGATATAATAAAAGTTGCAGAATGTTCCATAATGAGAGTTCTACAAAATATATCAATTGTTGCATAAATATTGTTGCTATAAAAGTTTTGAGGTTCAAAGGATAGTGTCTTTGTAGAAATCCACAAATCTAAAGATGAAAGAAGACTTTATTCCGTTCAAGGAAATGGAATTTGAACACTAGATCAATACATATACACATTGGTAAAAGGGGTAATTTTCTTTGGTTTGATATTTAAGATTTTCAATTATTTAGGAAACATTTACAAAATAATCATATTATTTTTTTACCTATAAAAAATAAAACTCCTTGATTGTATAAATACCCCGCCTACCTCTATCATTACACTCTTTATACCAAAAATTACATTTTCCATATCATCAATCCACTTCACCTTATCTGATCACATAAACAATATGATTGTTATTTATTTAATTTTGTCATATTTTTTTTTTATGTCATAACCTATCATTTCGTAACACATTATCATTATGGTAGTTCATGAAAGTATGAATTGCATAATGAAATGGTAAACATATCGTTATAACATGATGCATCAAATAAATTCACAACTTATTTCCATCGTATGACCCACAAACTCATTATATTTATGTATTCTCCTAAAATCCCTAGCTAGCAATTTATTGTGTAACTTGGAATGACCAACATTCTTCATCACATTTTTTTATCATTAACTATGGCTACAAAGAAAGGGGTTGTCTAATATGAACATGTGCACAATGAATTGTTGGAGGCATATCCAACATGCAAAGAAATTCTTCAAAGAGGTAGATGGATAAACGTCTTGAGAAATTCCAGGGGCACAACGATAGGGTAACTTTGGCATTTGCAGAGAGATTTGATGGTGCAAGTGAAGACATTAGGGGTTTACTCATTTTAGTCTTAGATTATTCTATTGCAATAACTACATGACTCCCTCAAATAGGTGAAAGATGGTTTAAAAATAAGAACATGGAATCATAAGCTTGGAAAAAGTCCATACATAGAGAAGCACCAAACCCTGACTAGTCAAAAGGAGCATCTCGAGGGAACATGATCAAGCCATGGACGAAAAATTTGTTATTCAT
>SNQJ01S0169457.1:0-13221 GCA_010110895.2 Picea sitchensis
AATCATTTCCAAGTGTAATATCAGATGAGAGTGAAGAATCAATGCATGAAAATAAATCTTTGTTACCTGTCATGTGATTGTTGCATCCACTGTCCAGCAACCAGAGATCTTTAGGTTGTTCTTCAGTCTTGTGGCATGAGAGAAACATACCTCCTGAGGTTTCTCCCGTATGATTTGACACATGTGCTCTGCCTGAGAGCCGATCTGCTTGCTTCCTCCTGCATTCAGATTCATAGTGCCCATAGTTTTTGCAGTAATAGCATTGTATGCTTGATTTCTCATTTGATCTTCTCCCTCTGCCTCTTTGAGGCTGGAAATTCGGATGTTGATTGTTGTTGTTGTTGTCTTTGACCAATTTTTATTCGGATATTGTTGTCTATTACCTCCACTGGAGTGAGGGTTACTTTGATTGCTTCCTCTTCCTTGGTGACCTCTGCTTTTTCCTCTGCCTCTCCCTCTGCTGAAGGAGAATTGAGTTTTGAAAACATTGGAGATTGACTCATCTATGAGATGCAGTCTGGTCTCACGTGTCACCAGAGAACCAATTAATTCATCTGTTGAAAAACTTGACAGATCTTTGGATTCAAGGATTGTTGTTACAACCATTTTGAATTTCTTTGGTAAACTTCTGAGGATTTTCTCAACAATGCGTTGATTAGTGATGGTTTCACCAGTCAATCTGATCTGGTTCACGATGCCCATGACTCTGGTCATGAACTAATCCACATTTTCGGACTCTCTCATCCTTAGAGTCTCGAATTGCGTCCTCAAGGTCTGTAGTTTAACTGTTTTGACCCTGTCATTTCCTTGGTAGGAAGATTTAAGGATGTCCCAGGCCTGTTTTGAAGTACCAGCGCCTATGATTTTTGAGAAAATCGAGTCATCCACAGAATTTTGAATCCAAAATTTAGCTTTATTTTCTCTGTTTCTCTACATTGCCTGAGCAATTTTCTGTTGATTAGTCATGGCGGACAGGTCTACTGGATTTGGTTCCACATATCCATGATCCACTGGATCCCAACACTCTTGTGCTTGCAAGAAGGATCTCATCCGAAGAGACCAGAACTCATAGTTCTTTCCAAGAAGAATCGGACCCTAAGTTGGTCCTAAATTGCTATACGTCGCCATCTTTTAAAGAATTCAGCAAAACAGAAAAAAAAAAATCTTACTTACCTGTCTCCTGCATGTAATTTGCAGTGGCTTCGAAACTCTGCGATTCGAGATTTCGCAAGTTTCGACTTCACGATTTTTGGCTTCGCGATTCTGTCTTCGGGACTTCGTTATATGAGTCCTCTAATCTCTTGTCATGCCAACCTCCGATCGCCGAAACGTCGAAGAGGGCTTAATGGCCTTAGATTGGCCCTTTGTCTCCGAACAATGTGACCACACACCTAAAGGTTAGAGCGTTGCTAGCTTTTCGCAAATCAGAGAATAGTGATGCCTTTGCCGATTCTCTGTCCCTCAAATTGCTGAAATCCGAAGTATCATGGCGCTTATTCAAATGCCTTTTCAGGATTTTGCGTTTTGGGACTTCGACAGTTTTGCTGCGACAATCCTGGGTCCTTCGTAGTCCTGGTATGCGAAATGTCGAAATTTCGCCTTTGGACAATTCCAACGGTCCAGATCTTTCTGTTATCTGACGGTCCAGATCCTTTCGGGATTTCAGGATTCTGGGTTTTGTGACTTCGTGAACCTTCTTAGCGAGCTCTTCTGACTCCTTGATTCCCCGATCTTCGATTTACCGAAATGTTGATGGCCCTTTCCTTTCAGGAATTTCCCCGAAGGCCTAGCTTGTTGCCACGTGTCCCCTTAAGATGGACGGTTCTCGTCGTTTCGCAATTTCGCGACTTGCGACACCAAATCCTCTATCTACTTGAAACCCCGGTAGCCGAGATGCCGACGGTTTCCTCGATCTCCGCCACGTGTCCGAATGAATGGACGACTGCGATCTTTTCAGGATTTCGGGACTTTCACCGTGGAGTGTCGTGACCTTTCGTCAACAAGACCTCTGATATTCCAAACTCCGAAATGCCGAAATGATGGCACTTGGATCTACTACCACTTGTCCTCTGAGATGGACGGCTTACAATCCTCTCGGGATTTCGCGATACGTGATGTCGGGATTTCACATATCGGGGTTTTGGAGAGAAGTCTCCTTCGCTCGTCCAACTCTCGATCCCCGATTTTGCGATCGGATCAGATCGACGGCTCACGATCTATCTCAATCGAATGGTTCAGAATAACTCGTGATTTCGCGATTCGTGAATTCTCACGGCAGTCTTCTGACCTTTACACCTTGCGAGTCAGCGAAATGCCAAGATCTTGCCACGTGTCTCTTGATGGATGGTCCAAATAATTTCATGACTTCGCAAGTCGAATTTTCTCCTGTGCGCTCCAGAGGACTAAACCTCGTGCACTTTCTCGCTGATCCAACAGCTGTTGGTCCTCTGCGCAAGATCTAACGGCTGAAATTCTTTCGCCTTTTTCGCGCTCTCTTCGTCCCTTCTGAACTGGATTTCTGCCTCGGATCTGTTTGCAGGACAAATCTTACGGCCATGACAGTTGTTCTTTGAACCTGAGAGGCGTTCTTTACTGCCTTTGCAAGGATTTTCTTCTGCGGAAGAAAAATTCGTGAATCTTTCAAAGACTTGAAAGAATTTCACTAGTTCTTTGTTCTCTGCTACAATCTTTGACAGATTTGAGCGATTTCCGAAATTCTTTAAACGCTTCTTCTTTCTGCAACTATCTTTCACAAATTTGAACAAATGCTTTGAATTCTTCAAGAGTTCTTCAAATGTTCCTGCGTCCTGCAGCTCTTCTTCGTGAATCTTTAATGATTCTTTGAAAATTGAACAAGAATCTTTACTATTTCTTCCTTCTCAGTCTCTGCTTCCTTCTCGTTTTTTTGCTCCTTGAAACTTTCGAGCGTAGTACACTCTGCGACCTCACGTGAGCTTCTTACGCTGATATTTTGAGCGTATGACGGTCTGCTTCTTCATGGAAGTTTCCTGCGAGGATCTTTCGAGAGTATGACAGACAGCTCTCCAAGCCTTGTGAAAAGTCTGTGTCGAATGCTCTCAAGATCTGTGTAAGCTCTATGCTTGTTTGAGGATCGTGTTACTCTCCATCCCGTGTGAAGAGGCTTACTACTGTAGCTTTGATACCATGATAAATTGTGAAGCAAGAAATGCAGAGAGAAAGAATAGAACATAAAACAGTATATTAGAATATAAGAAGAAGAGTACAAAATGAGTACATGAAGAAGTTAATGAAGAAGTACTATGCAAAGGAAAATAACTGAGCTAAATAGGCTCAAGCAAATCAAGAATAGAAAGTACAGCTGGCCAGGACAGCTGGCAGTGTACAGTCAGCCTGTTGAGGTTACATTATATTTAACAATTCTTAGTTCAACCCATTTCCAGCAGCATAGAAAATGTTTGGCTTTTTGTAGATTCTTACTTTCCAAGCATATCTGGTGACATATTAGTTTTCGTTGACCAAAAAATGATTTTATATATAAATTTGTTCAATGAAATCTTGTCACTACACAGAAGGTTTGCAATACCGTTTTACTTCAACTCCTTAGAGCTATCCAATTCAAAATTGGCACGTTTCATGTGCTTTGGCGTGCTGACCGATTGCTTAAATATGTTTTTTATTTATTAGCAATACCATTTCACTTCATTCTCCCGGTCATGGAGGAGATATTGGTTGTTGCATGATCTTATCGTTTCCTTCTCAATATTTTGTTTCATAGTTTAGAATTTTGCTATCATTGGTTTAGTGACATTGTTTTGGATATTAGGGAAAGTGTTAATTAGTTAAAGAATGATTATGTTTGAACTTTTTATTATTATTCTTTTCATATAAGTATATAACAATAATTAACAATTGCTTTAGAGGGTGTAAAGGAATACATGAAGATGATGAAAAAATAGTCGACTATAACAAATTGTGATTATATGGGAACATTAACATGTAAGTGATGTGATATGAATGCAATAATAACACATAAAACTTAGAAAACAAGGAAAAGAAGGTTTAGGAGTTTTATATGAGAGGAGAGGCAAAATATTATGGTGCCATATGAATTAATTATAGAGTGACCACTCATATAGGGTACAACAAATTCTAGAAAGAACTACTAAATAAATACATAAATAATATTATGTCAAATTAATGAAAAGTCAATATACAACATCCAAAACATCATTGCATTAGTTATTCATGGGTGTAATAAATTTCAAAAGGCTTGAGTAAGAGAGGGCCTTCATTGATGCTTATAAGAATCTTGTGGAGTCTATAATTATAGGTGGAAAAAAACAAGGGCAACTAAAGCAAACAAAAATATATCAAAAAACTTTATAATATAATTAAAAAAAACCTATATGCATAAGTAATATGTGAGTGCATCATTTGTGTAAGTTCATCATTTTGTTCCATTCAACAAGTGAAAAAGCAAGGGAAAAAGTTAGAAAATCAAAATTTTATGAGAAATTTAGAATTGTGTGCTTAAGAATGAGAGAGGGAAAATTTTACAGGGAAAATGCAAGATTTCACATGACTTTAACTTAAGAACAACTCCACATGAAAAGGCAAATTAAAGAGTGAGAGTATGACTTAAAGCTATGAAATACTCATGAAAAAACCAGCAAAACATGCTCTACAATCGCTCCAAATGGGACTTCTTCATCTTGCTCAGCATAACAAAATTCAAATATTAGAAAGAAGAAAAGTTGAGTTCATTGACCAGTAGGTCTTTCAGAATTGTGGTGAAATACCCAATGTACAAACCCTATATTCCATCAACCTCTTTTGTTTCTAACAAAACTTGCCAAAAATGGCCAAAGGTCCCCGCCTACATACAATGAGTGATCAATTCGTTGGGTACCATGATGGTGGCAGAGACCACATTGCCCAATGCCCCTAACACCAGAGGAATTTCAAGGGACAATATTTGAAGCAACATGATTTTGGAGATGATAAATGTTTTGGAAAATGCGCATGTGTCGAAGTATATAGAAAAGGATATTGTTGACCCCATGAGCACCATCAACACTCCACTGTAAAGGCCACTAATCCTATCTTCCTTCAATAATTTATCCATCACCACCAAAACTTCTAGTCCTTCATAGAGATACAATGCCCCTCTCATTTTAAGCTCCATCTTCAATGTGTCCAATGGATGTAGACATATGTTTGTGAATGACCCAACTACACCCCCTTGTGCAAGCCCTAATCATTGCTCTCTACATAAAAAAAAACCTATATGTCTAAATCTATCCAAGAATGTCATAATTGTACACCATGGCATCAAAGATTGGAACTGATGGGGGTTTGGTATTCAGAGTGAAGAAGTTGCTTAAGACATCAATGTCACTAATAAATATATAAGACAAAGGGTTTCAACATAGCACTAACAAGAATTGATGATGGACAACTCCTAATGGTCGTATAATGAGATTGACATACAGGATGCAACAAACATCCCATCAAAGGATGTAGAATCCATAAAGAAAACACCTTATGCCATAATAACACCTATAATTTAAAAAAAAAAAAAAAAATCATTAATACGTTTACAACACTATTAAATAGATCCACACATCTAATTTGGAAATGTTGATTTCTAGTGCTAGTTTGAATAATTAAAATAATATAGGTTTCCTTGAATGTAGTGAAAGATTAAAAAAGGCACATGGAGAAAGTGTATGAATGTTGAAATACAAATGGTGGTGTATATGTATTTAATTAGCAAAATACTTTGGTGAAAAAGAGTATGCATGATGAGGATGCAACTTGACATCAAGGTTTCAAACCATGAGTTTATATTTCCTTTGTGAAGTCCATGATTTCGTTTTGTCCATAGTTTTCCCAACTCCTCTTCAAATTCCAATAAATTATGACCAGAGTCCCTTAATTCAAAGCATAAGTGCCTCAAGTTTTTCTCCAAAGAGTCCTTGCTCGATTTAATTTAATTTTTTTGTTCTATGTTATGTTGTAAACTACTTTAATAAACCTTTAATGTCCTTACATGATATTTTGTTATCTTTCCATGGCTAAGATAAGTCCCCCTATCCCACTTAATAGTTTATTGGATTATGCATATAAAATCCCATTTAATCAATGGTAAGATGGAGCTCGAAAGTATTTAAAGTAGGGATGATTTTAGGGGATAAATTTTGCTCATGGGCTGATTTTCCATGGTTTTCCCAAAACAACGATTCGTTATTCTAAAAATGATTCGCCCAAATTCTATAGGATAAAATTATTTTACCTTTAAAATGGCCAAAATTTTATACAAACTATATAAAATCCTTAGAAATTTGAATATTTTTATAAAAATATCGCAAACATTTCATAGTTGGCATATGAAAGATTAGTAATATTCGCCAAGGTTTCTACATTTTAAAATAAATTTCCATCCTTAAAATCACCCTTGATTTAAAGGAAATCATCCTCAACACACATTAAAATGAGACAACTACTTATAAAGAAATTATAATATTACTATGAAATGGGAAAATCAAAAGCACAAGAAAAATAAACGAAAGAATGTCTTCAACTTAGTATTTTCCAAATTTCATAAACGATTTGATAACATTATTTTGAAATATTGTTGCTTTGTGGAAAGAGTCAAAAGGTTGATTCTCTAACACAAATAGCTATTACACCTACATGTAAATGGTTGAGTTCCCTTTGACACACATGGTCTATGTTCAAAACACGACTCTAAGTGGATCTCACATTAAACGTGGTTGAAAGTGGCCAACGAACCATAGGTTGGATACAAAGCCATGATCATAATCATCCTTATCCTCCTCCCTCAATCCCTAACTATCCTAGTCCTGATTCAAGGATAAGAATTCTAAATTATGGCATGCCGTATAATCTAAGTGGCAGTGTCTATGGTTCTCCAACTGATGGCATGGACCATGGATCCTGGAGGTAAGTTATAATTCACCTTGAAAAAAATTGGATGAATATCATATGACCGATGTTAATTCAATCATCCCATTGACTATCACTCTAAATTTTTCAAGTTATGGAGCTTGAACCATGGATTATTGCCAAACATTTAGGTTTTGGAGCTATAATCTCTACTACTTTTTGAAATCCATCTACATCAATGTTTGGTGTTTGATGACACTTCTACAAGAATTGGAGAATACTAAGAGCGGTGCCTACATTTCCCTCGTACATTCTTGTTAGTTTCATTGAGGTGGATTTCTCTTCTCCAATGGATGGAAGATATGATTTCCATACAACGGTATCATGGAAAGAGCTCCATTATCCTGGGAACTATGAAAAGATCAAATGCATTGACTCTCTCCTCCAAGGTTTGATTGTTTGTGAAATGGAAGCAATGTGATCTGGATTTAGGAGCGGAATGAATTGATTAATAGACTGAATACAATAAACACAGATATATTTAGAACAACACAAATATACAGTGAACAATATCTTCTATTGAATAAATGAAATAGGATGAAACTGTAAAACTACAGAACTAAAACACTTGCTCGAATGGTGGTAGCTATATCTGAGAAGAGATGTAGTCAATATATGCATTCATCTACGCAGAATGAATACAATGAGGCTCCATAGGATTTTTTAATATTACTCATGAATTAAAAAACCCTAGACATCCAAAAATATAACCCTAGGAGGTGAAAAGATAAAATTCATGTGGGCCCCCATGGGTAAGTTGGTACCTCAACTTCTCGGGGTCGTAAATTTTGCATACAACCTCCGTTTTAGGCGCATGATGGCTCGTTGGAAAGGTATTTTAGAGAGATACAAATTACACTATCAACTTCTAACTTCATCTATAGTTTGACCATGGCGAGCCAAAAAAACACTTTTTAGGGATCGAAAATGGCCCTGGAAGTACAACAAGATGTGTTGACATGAAAACATACAAAATAATCTAGCTGGATTAGGTGAGAGGCCAATAGTATCCACCTAGAAGAGTTGTAGATATTTATAAATCCATACAAGTGTAGAATCCACAATTACAAATAAGTACATAATAACATGATGAACTAAATCTCACAAGAGGAGCTAGTTAGAATAGGTGGGAGGCCACCAACATCCACCTGGATCAATACTCCCCCCTTAGGAAGAAATGGTCTCCATTTATTTGAGTTCCCCCATCAAGTGAGGAAACTTCTGCTGGATTTGGCCCTAGGTGAGCCACTTGCCTTGGTGTAGGAGTTTCCCTACCTTGACAACCCGATAAAGTTGGATCCTCTGCTAGCGAGTGCCCTTGACTGTGTGTCCACTATCTGATCAATGTATGCATGTTCCATGCATTCAGGGTTGATCTCTATTGGTGTTAGTTGTTTTGCGATCTCTGAGGTGTCCAATAATGGTGAAAAATATGGCCAAAGGAGGTTCATGTTGAACATTGGGTGCAATCCAAGGAATGGGGGAGTGTTGAGCTCAAAATCATTGTTACCCACAACCTTGGTGATAGTGTAAGACCCATAGTGAAGTGGGTAGAGGTTATGATGGGGCCCTGTAAGACGCTCCTTCTGCAAGTGTACTAGACCTCATCTCCAACCTGAAACTAGTGTCGAACCCTGTGTTGATCATGGAGTTGCTTGTACTTAGCATTGGCCTTCTGAAAAATCTCATGGACCTATTGGTGGATGTGTTGAATCTGCTCAATGAATCTGGTGGATTTGTCAATCTCATATTGAACATAGGAAGAGTCCGTCTGTGTGGTTTCTAGAGGTAGTGCAACATCAATGGAACCCAAGGGTTAGAATCCCAGTCCCACTTGAAATGGGATATGTCTGGTGGAGCTATGGATAGCCCTGTTGTAACTGTGTTGAACATAGGGGAGACTCTCATCGCATGTATGTGGATTCTTAGAGTTGTACATGCACAAGATGTGCACAATCATCCAATTGACGACCTTTGTTTGGCCATCTGTTTGGGGATGGAAAGAAGTGTATTTAGTGAGCTTCGTGTCCAATAGTAACCAGAGACTCAAACAAAATGTGTTGAGCAACGTGTTATCCCGATCGAAGATGATGGTCTGTGATATCCCAAAATTGACCCACACTCGTTCAAAGAAGAGCTTGGAAGTATCTGTCGCTGTGATGTTCGTCTTGCAGGCTGTTAGGATGGTCATATTCGAAAATCAATCAACGACCACAAATACACAATCATTGGCTTTCTTGGTGGATGGAAGGCCAAACATGTAATCCATTGAGATGGATTCCCAATGCTTCTTGGGAGTAGGAAGATGGGTGTATAATCCTTTATTCTTGATGGCTGGCTTGGAAATGGCACATGCAATGCAATATCTAATATACTTGTTGATGTCCTGTCGAATTTTCGGGCAATAAAAATGTTTCTCGAGAACGTCCAAAGTTTTCTCCATGCCAAAATGTCCTGCCATCTGACTGTAGTGGGATTCCCAAATCATCTTTGCACGCTCGCTTGCATGAACACATAGATGGTCCAGATGGCATAACATTGTGTCCTAAACGTGAAAATAAGTAACATTTGTGTTTGTACCCAAGAGCTAATAGGTGGTGAAGAAGTCGAGATCTTGCTGATAAAGTTGGGGCCACTCAGATGCCTCATGTCCACACGAATGGAGCACCATGGTGAATGCAGTCATGGGAGGTCGACTAAGGCAGTCATTAACACGATTTTAACCCCCTATCTTATACTTGATGTTGAGATGGAGGTGTTGTAGGTAGGTGGACCACTTATGATGACAGTCATTCTGTTATTTCAGTTTGGATGATCGTCTTTCCCAAAATTCACAAACAACTACGGTATTTGAGCACCATATGTCACTTAGAGTATTTGATACCCAATTTGGTATGCAGGGTATGGAAAATATTGGTGAAATCTAGTACTGTATAGTCTCTTTCTTAACACAGGGTGATCCATCTGGTGTATTGGTCCTCTTAGCTTCCAACATGGTAGTATTGTTCTTTAATTGCATCCCGGAAGGAATCCCATGTAGGGGAAACCACAAATATTCTAGATTCCTCTACGGCCCTTTTCTCAGAGTAAGTATCCCACCAATCCTTAACATGGGGGACGACCTTGAGGAGTGAAAAAGTAATCTTTTCCCTATCGGAAAAATTATGGAATGAAAAATACCCTTCAAGCAGATTCAACCATTTATCTATAACATCCGCATCTATCAGTCCTTCAAATAATGGAATCTAAAAATTTACATATACCTTGAAGAGGTTTGCATGGCCTCTTGATGAATATGCTTCTCATGTGGGCAATCATCGAAGGATCTACACAAATTTGTCCATCATTTCTTTCCTTTTTCGTGCGAGGGATTCCTCAAGAAACATTTTAATAGGATCTCCTGCGCCATCATATTTCTTTTCATCCCCCATGGGTTGTTGTCAGGCTCGACATGACCGATCTTGCAATGGCTCGATTGGTTCGAGTCCCAATTTCTTGTACCCAGATCTTGTCGGTGACATGCACGAAGAAAAATAAATTAAGAGTAGAATGCTCTGATACCACTGATCCAGATTTAGGAGTAGAACAAATTGATTAACATAATGAATACAATAAACATAGAGATATGAAGAACAACAAAAATATCCAATGAACAATATCTTCTATTGAATAAATGAAAAAGGATGAAACTGTAAAACTGCAGAACTGAAACACTTGCTCGAATGGTGGTAGTTATCTATGAGAAGATATGTGGCTACTACGCACATATGTCTTAGTAGAATGAATACAATGAGGCTCCAAATGCATTTTTAATATTACTCATGAATTCCAAAACCCTATACATCCAAAAACCTAACCCTAGGAGGTGAAACACAAAAAGTCATGTGGGCCCCTATGGGTAAGATGGTACCTCAACTTCCAGGGATTGTAACTTTTGCATATGACCTCTGTTTTAGGTGCATTATAGCTTGTTGGAAAGGTCTATTATCGAAATACACATTATGTCATAAAAATCTAACTCTTTCTATAGTTTGACTATGGCGAGCCAAAAAAAAACTGTTTAGGGATCCAAAACGACCTTGGAAGTACAACAAGATGTGATGACATGAAAAAATACAAAATAAGCCAGTTGAATTAGGTGAGAGGCCACCAGTATCCACCTATAAGATGTGTAGGGCTTCAAAAATCCCCAGAAGTGTAGAATCCACAATTACAAAGAAGTACAAAAGAATGTGATGAACTAAAACTGACAAGAGGAGCCAATTGGAATAGGAGGGAGGCCACCAATATCCTCCTAGATCACAATGAAGAAAACTAAATCGTCGATCTAGGAATATTTTGGCCTTCTTAATCTTGTGTTCAAGTTGTTTTTAATAATGATATCTCTACATTGAAATAGAGCAACGCTACAATGAAAAACATTGATAATTGATAGTCCTCCAATGGTCATCTAACTAGACCATTGGTTAGGGTGCAAAAAATATTCCATTGGAGCATAGTTTTGATGGTGCTACAATGGAAGATATGGATGCTAGATAGTCCTTTGAGGGCCATCTAAATAGATCCATAGTTAGGGTGTAATAATTGTCCCATCGAAGCACATAAACTCCATAGTTAAAAATGCCTATGAAGTAACAATAAGAGTGATAACAACATGAATACTAATAGTTGTATAATATTATCTTGTAAAATTTTGGAATAGTTGTTATAACTATTAAATCATTTCCTCCTATTCTATATTGAAAGTGAGGATTCGTCCAAGATAAAATATAAACCCCAATATACCATGACCTTGATGCCAATGAGGGTGTTCCTAGAGATAGTGGCCCCCTTATTAACATAAAATTAATCTTTATTGAAATAACTTCTACATGACTATAAAATATTTCCTTCCTACCCTTATTCACGTTTTCTAAATTTTAGGACTTCCCTTCTACCATGATTCTTACAAAAATTAACAAGTCCCACTTAAGCGGTCCTCCTATGAACATAATTGGAAGTCAACCAATCTCACTCAAGAGAGGAAGAAGACAATAACTCCCACCTAAGGGGATTTCATATGGACATAATTGGAATTCAACAACTCTCATTTAAGAGAGGAGGAAGTCAACAAGTCCCACCTAAGGGATCTTGATATGGACAAACTAGAAGTCAACAAGTCTCAATTAAGAGGCTTTATATGGACACAATTGGAAGTCAACAAGTCTCATTTATGAGAAGAGGAAGTCAACAATTCCCACCTAAGGGGGTCTTAATATGGAGACAATTGAAAGTGAACAAGTCTCACTTAAGAGGATTGATTGGTTGGGGGATGATTATGGTGTCTTAGTATAATTTTATAAAATCCTTGTCTTGGGACAACTTACATAATTACAAAATATATCATTACTACCATGATTCTTATGCTAATGGAGTCTTGGAATAGCTTCTACAAATAGAAACTATTTCCCTCAAACCATTATTCTCATGTCAATGGGGACACATGTGAATTCTGAAGACCTACTATCTTTGTATGAACACCACTAGAAGTCAACAAGTCCCACCTTAAGGGGTCTTCATATGGACACAATTGGATGTCAACGAGTCTCCCTTAAGAGAGACGAGGTTTATTAGTTGTTGGGTTATTGTGAAATATTGGAATAGATTATACAACTATAAAATATTTCCCTCCTAGCATAATTGTCATGTCAATAGTAACA
Organism: Picea sitchensis; assembly: GCA_010110895.2. Classification (NCBI taxonomy): domain Eukaryota; kingdom Viridiplantae; phylum Streptophyta; class Pinopsida; order Pinales; family Pinaceae; genus Picea; species Picea sitchensis. The sequence continues at coordinate 12,651 of SNQJ01S0169457.1, forward strand.
TCTATAACTTCTAAACATTAAAAATATTATATGGACACAATTAGAAGTCAATAAAACCCAATAAAACCCAATAAGGAGGTCTCATGTGAACACAATTAGAAGGAAACAAATATCACATAAAAGAAGAGTGGTTGATTGATTATTAGTTGATTATGTTTTATATAGACACAATTAGGAACCAATCCGTCTTTCTTAAAAGAAGATTGATTGATTAATTGATTGTTGAGTAATTATTCTTTCTTGATTGAAATTCCTTTCTTTATGAATCCTATGTGTAAGAATAATAAAACATCGAAAAACAATAAGAATAAGAAAAGTCATTGTTTAAAATTTCAATAGTCTTTATAAAGTCAATTGGTCTTCATATCAACTCCCACTAAAGAGGTTGAATGATGTTTTTCTCATGTCGATTAAGAATACTTCAATAGTAGCATCAAATTATTATAACTACCCCATAATTCGCATTATCATCGATAGTAATCCATGGCTCTACTTATATTTGTATCTACATACATCACTATTAATGATTACGTAGATCCAATATTCACGAATGTTCTTGAAATCCATTATG
>SNQJ01S0169459.1:29670-42624 GCA_010110895.2 Picea sitchensis
CAACGTACCTTTCATTGCGAAAACACCCCCTGGATATGAGAATGTCGGTGTGGGTCTTCTTAAAGATTCCACTTTGATGGGTACTTTCCCCATTCCACCACCCAATGTTCCACATCCATTTTGTCGCCTCGATAAACATGATTTCCACCTCGCTTTGAGAAACCCTTGCATCTTATGACCCGTGGATAGTACCCAACCTCGGTGATCATATTCTCTATGGCAACCAAATGCCTTTAAGTCCGGTCGAATCTGCTTATCAAGCCATTCAATCAACAATCCCTTCTACCTCCTCTCTTGATGATCTATATCCATATCCTTTCCGTGTCATTTTTCCTATAGATGAGATGATTATGTCTTTTATGTCCATGGAATATACCCCTTGGGACGAAGGACATCATCATTCCATTCTCTTCCTGGAACAAAACACCATTGAGAGTTATCAACATATCTCGACCCCGTCGACCGTTGTCATCATTTCTTTCGTTCCCAAGTCTACACATGATATGTTATATGAAGGGAACCTAAGTAATATCTCACTCACCATCCCCCTCAGCATGTCCATTAAACCTAGAGTTTTCAAAAATGTGCATATCAGAGCTTCATGTTCCACTGATGAAGTTGTCACCTACAAGTCTCTTTTTCAAGAATTTCTTGACGTCTTTGCATGGAGCTATGAATAAATGTCGAGTATTGACCCCAACATTGTTGTACATGATATTAAGACATACCTGGGTGCTAAACCCGTCTGGAAACGACTTCGTCCGGTCCACCCACGTAAAGTAGCTGCTATCAAGATTGAAGTTGAGAAACTTCTTAAAGATAGCTTTATTTACCCTGTGGCTCTAACTGACTGGGTTTCCAATCTTGTTCCAGTTAAAAAAAAACAAGGTACGATTCACGTGTGTGTTGATTATAGGGATATTAACAAAGCTTGTCCTAAAGACAACTTTCCCACCCCCTTCATTGACCAGATTGTCGACGATTTCACAGAGAGTGAAATATTCTCTTTAATGGATGGTTTCTCCAGATATAATCAAATCAATATCGTAATCAAATCACTTTTATTTGTCCTTGGGGAACTTTCGCCTACCAGAAACTACCCTTTGGTTTAAAGAATGTTGGTGTGAATTTTCAACGCGCTATGCCTTATGACTTTAATGATATAAGGAACATTGTCCAACCATATCTCGATGACCTACTGCCTCATTCCATGCACTCTGTCGATCATCCCACACACCTCCGATCCATTTTCCTCCGATGTCGGTTCTACCGTATACTCTTAAACATGCAAAACTGTGTTTTTTGCATAGAATCCGACCAACTTCTGGGCTTTATTGTTTCACGTCAAGGGATCATGGTAGATCCTATGAAGGTCGAGGCGATTCTCAATCTCCCTCCTCCTTCCTCACTTTGCCAGCTACAAAGTTTGCAAGGGAAGGCAAACTTTCTACATCATTTCATACCAAACTATGTTGAGTTAACTCTTGGCTTTACTCGACTGCTCAAGAAAGGTTCTGAGTTTTTATGGGATACCATTGCCAACAAATCTTTCGACGCTTTAAAACTGACTTTAACTCGTACCCCACTACTCTTCCCACTTGATTACAATCAAGATTATTTCCTATATATCGCAGCCTCAGACTCTACCATTGCTATGGTTCTAGTCCAGGAGGATGATTCTCATGATGAAAATGTCATTTATTATTTGAGTTAGAGTCTCACGACTACCAGAAACAAGTATTTACATGTTGAAAAACAGGCCTTGGCCGTCATCCAAGTTTTTCAATGTTTCCGACACTATATCCTTTTACGCAAGACTACTGTGATTTCCAACTGCAACCTTCTGCAACACATTCTTACACTCCAATTGCTAGGGGGAAAATACTCCAAATGGATCGTAATACTCCAGGAGTTTGACTTAGAATTTGAATGTGCTAAGTCCAAGAAATACTTGGTGTTTGCCGAATTGATATGCGACCTTCCCTATTCTGAGACAGAAAATGTAGCAGAGGATTCATTACCCGATGAATCCCTTTTTCTGATCAGTTCCGATGACCTTTGGTATGGGAATATCATCATATATCTCCAGACTTAGACTTTCCAGCCCGATTTTTCTAGCACTGACCGCCGTCGCATACGCTACCAATCCCGTCAGTATATTATCCTTGGTGATACTCTTTATCGTCGTGGGATTGACTCCATTTTTTGACGTTGCCTCACATTTGATGAAGCCGAGAAAGACTTGAATGATTTCCATTCTGGAACATGTGGTGGTCACATGTATGGGTATGCTACTGCCCAGAAGATCTTATGAGATGGGTATTTTTGGCCTTCTTTATTCAATGATTGTATTATTGTTGTCCAAAAATGCCACGCTTTCCAACCCTACAACAACAAAATACGATCACACCCTATAGTCTCCGGTGGACCTTTTGTGAAATGGGGTATCGATTTCATAACATGTCACCCTCACTTGGTCGTGGGGAATGGATACATTATTGTAGCCGTAGATTATTTTATGAAATGGGCCGAGGCGATGCCGTCATTTGAAAATACCGGAAAGACTGCAACACTATTCATATTCAATCACATCATTTCTCGGTTTGGTGTTCCTCAAGCTATCGTTACTGATCACGGTAGCCACTTTAGAAACTTCATGATGTCAGAACTCACCGAAAAGTTGGGTCTTCTCCATGAAAACTCAACACCCTATTACCCACAAGCCAATGGCCAGGTTGAAGCAATAAACAAAGTCCTCATTACCATGCTTCGACGAATGATAGGGATTCACAAAACGAGTTGGCACACAATGTTGTTTTCATCATTGTGGGCTTACTGAACATCCGTCAAATCTGCTACCGGGTTTTCACCATTCCAGTTAGTCTATGGTCTCGAAGCCATATTATTGTTTGAATGTGAGATATTGTCTCTAAAGCTAGCCATTGAAATTCTCCCGAACACTTATGTTGAAGAAGAACGTCTGTTGTATCTTATGCAACTAGACGAAACCCGTCGTGATGCCACCCTAGTTATAGAAACCCAGAAGAAACGCGTCAAAGCCCAATACGATAAGCATGTCAAGCCACACGTTTTATCTAAAGGCGATCTGGTTCTCCTTTATGAACAAGATCGATATTTTCTAGGAGTTGAAAAATTTGAGGCTATGTGGCGAGGCCCTTATATCGTCAGATGGGTGTTGGAAAAAGGAGCCTACGAGTTAGTGGACTATGATGGTATCCCTTTGAGTGAACCCATAAATGGGCTTTACTTAAAGAAGTACTATGATTAGATCATATGTGCATGAGTGCTTGTATTTTATTGTATCATACTTTTTGTGTGTTACTTTAGTGTGCTATTTCGTTATTTGGTTTCTTCCCTCGATCGCTTACCTTGCATTGTGCTTGGTTTCCAGATGTCAGATTCTTCGTTACGCTACATTGGCTTTGCCAATGGTGCTAGTCGTAGTACTCATAACCTTGCTTTTTCTGCATGGGCAATTTATGCACCTACAAATGAACTTATCAGTCTACGAGGTGTTTGCCTTGGTCGTGCAACCAATAATATCACAGAATATAGCACCATCATCGAGTTGTTGACTAATGCTATTTCACTTGGTATCTTCCGCCTGGTGATATGACTTGATTCGCAGCTAGGAGTGCTACAATTAAGTAATGTCTATGCTATCTGAAGTCCTACTTTATTGTGGGTATATCTACGAATTCACCTCTTGGAACTTCATTTTGATTATATCGAATATCAACAGATTCCTAAATGTCTAAATACATTGACTGATGCTTTAGCTAATTATGTGTTAGACAAATATCTGAGACTTTTATAAAACCAATCACACATCACATGTATTATACAAAACAAAATATGTTGGTAGAATTCGCATATATATATATATAACGATCAAAAGTTTTACAAAAAGTTTTTGTTCAGGACCAAAATATCAAAATATATGAATCCCATGGCTTCTACAAATTAGCATCACAGATGATGCTCACGGTAACATACAACTGCTCAGGCTACCCTACAGATCAGTCTACTAAGAGATTCAGAAACACCCACAGTATGGCGTTCATAGCGCCTTGGGATTTCCCCAATAGCGATGTCCTGGACATCCACAGTCAATCCCTCTAAATTCTGTTCAATTCCCTTGTAGTCCTCAGAATCCCATCTTGCCACTGGAGCCACTTCTCCTCGTCTCTGAATGGGAGACATTATTGGAGGTCGATATGGCCCCACATCTGTGTCATCAAAAGAAATTTTTGATTAGTCCTTGGATAGACATAAAAACATTTTATATAATAAAATTTGCAAAAACATTGAAAAAGAAAAAAATGTGTACTTCTCACCTAAGTCATCCCACTGAGCATCCTCAGGTAGGACCAAATCTGGATCTCCTCAGAAATCCAAACCGACATATGCGTAGTCATCTATCATCAGCATCTAGGGCCTCAACCAGTTAAAAAACGAATCATTATATTTGATTATAGGCCCTGCTGCGTGCCAAGCCATGAGGTTACACCACCTTAGCATCCTCGGATTCTGTGGGGCCGGTAAACCCCAATCTACCTGTAGTCACAACAGTGGGACCCTCTCAAGGAAGAATGACAACAAAAGTGACCCGTACTTGAACTGCTTTAGGTCACCCCTTCTGCACTTTGTCATTTGCCTCTTCATACTGCGGAGAACCGCGTACGACTAGTTGAAAACCCGAGGCTCTGTGCACTCTATTTCATATTGGAAATAGCTCTGGAGATCCATGTGCAGATAAGCGCTCCCGACCATGCGTGCAATGATAAACAAGATATTCCACAAGGTCAAATTTTGGACACCTCAGATGATGACCTTACCATTTCTTCTCTCCGCCTCAGGAACACAATATCGGCAAACATACTCACTCATAGGAAGTTTTCCACCTCTACCTTTGGTCAGATCAGCATGGTATCCACGTCGTGACAACCCCGTCAGAAAATAGATATCCTTGATATCTAGTGTCAGCGTGTGGACCCCTACATGAAATAACTATTGATCCACATCCCACATGTGGATCAGGTACTCTAACAACCTGAGTTGGGCTCTCATGCCCGGGATCCTGAAAAATTTTAAGATCCCACATTCCCGAAGGGCAGCAACTGTACCCGAATCATTTTCGGTAATGGCATCATCCTCCTCGTGTTCTCTTTCCCTCCATTCCAACATCTTGATGGTCAATACCTACAATAGAGTCATGAGAAGGAAGTTAGCAACTTGTTTTAACCTCTTGCATAAATTTGTATTGAGTAAAAACTTGCATGAAAATCAATTTTTCGGCCCTCGCAGGTGAAGCTTGCACATAGTGCGAGATTCTCGTAGGTGAACTGAAGCTCACCTGCGAGAATCTTAGGTTTTCACAGGTCCTGAATGGTTCACCTGCGAGAATGCCTGAGCGCATTCACCGACCCTAAAATGGACTCAAACACTTAAAATTACCAATACAAATCGATTTTAATCCATGAAAAAGTTGAAGAATCAGGAGATTACCTCATTGGCCGAAACCATTTTCCAAATGACCGCCTATACCTCTCGCAATCGAGCAAAGAAATTTGGAGAAAAAAAGGTGTGTTGGACAAGTTTTTGGCAAAGTAACAATGAAATGGTAAAAAGGGATTTGGACCCATATTTACTCACTTTTTTACTATTTCTTATTGATTTTTTATATTATTTATATTATTTTGTTTAAAAACCTAATACCCTAATAGCCTTGTGAGTATGGTTTTTCGCAGGTAGGTGACCTAGAAGCCTGAATGACAGTGTACGAGTATTTTTTCCTTTTTTCATCACATGTACGAATACCTTTTTAGGGTTTTGTAAGAAAAACCTCGAGCTCAGTCTTCGTTCGTTCTCGTGATCGAAAATACATGAGAGCGCAACCAAGTATACTTTTGTTGTCTTTTCGTACTCATCATGGTAACACGAAAACAACGAAAATAAGGGAGTATCCTTTAAGCTCTTTTCACGCTCCATAAAAACAAAAATATTGCCAAGCGATCTTGTTCTTTTCACGCTCGTAAAAGTATTTGAAGAAAATGTTCGATGAGCGATAGTTTATCACTTTTTCGGTCTCATTGAACTAATTTACGAAAAAAAAACTGGCAGATTTCTCTTTAAGTGTTTTTCAGACTCTCAAAACATGAAAAACCCCCGACTTTTCTATCTTTGGACTCGTTAAACAAACATCGAAAGACCCTTAATGGGACCGAACCAATCCTTCCTAGGGTTCGTTAAATATACTTCGAGGGACTCGTCTGAAGGATGAGCTTACATCAACAAGCATATGTTATCCTCCTCAATCTTGTGTAAAACTAAAGAGGTACTCGCCAAAAATGGTGGGGGAAATTTTGGGAAAGGGATATGCCTTCATATTGGTATTAATGGCAGTAAGCGTTGCTCTTGAACATGAAACCCCCTATTTGTCATTTGAATTCGGGTTGGGAAATCCATTTGTCTCTCGTTTGACTAGCTACAAGGTCATATCTTGGGTTGTCTTTGAGTCAATGCTGCCATGACCATTGTCGTGTCGTTCATATGTTCAAGAGAAGTCCAAACAAGCCCTCTGTTGAGTCGGCCATCTGCAGTTGTCCATTCTTCCCATGTTGACCTTCCCTATGTCTGTTTCAAATCATATTCATACTTTGACTTACCCTCAAAATCTGTTACTTATTTCATGTCATTGATGGGGGATACATCAAGGCCCTCCTGTGACGAGTCTTTTTTCATCGACTCCAACTCATTATTCGGGAATAAGACTTAGAAATCATTTAGTACCTTAGAACCTGCATGCCTCAATGGCAGGTCTCTTCGCTTTCAACAGTGGATTCACATTATTGGTCCCTGATCGAGAGATTCCACCGAGTGTTTGACTTCAGCTCATTTATTCACATTCGTTCGGATTGTACTTAGGTACCTTGGGATTCATTGACATCAATGTTGATTTCCCTCGCACTTGTTAACAATTTTCATCAATGACCGGTAATTGAGTGGTTTCTACCATGTTCGACTTTGACACATGTAATCAGATGGCTAGATTCATACTTTTCAGATGACGGGATTGAAGACCCTGGGTCTCATCTTTTTGGCCCAGGTTGTGCTGGAGTATTTATGATTTTTATTGACACATAGATCCACTTTGTATGTCGCGTAGCTATGTCATAATCTGAGTCTTTTAACACATAGATCCATGGTGTATTCCTAGTGGCTATGTAGACTTTTGATGACATGGATCCACGGTGTATGATTGGTGTCCATGCCCTACATTTATGATTTCATTCATTTGTGGTCTGAGCATGGGAATGACTACCTCATTACTGGTATTATATTCTGCAGATGCTTGATTGTTTACAGGTTTTCGATTAGGTGTGATCCTTGTTTCTGACACAGAGACGCATTTTACAAAGTATTTCGGCTGTCACGAGTTCCATCCTCATACTTTGGGGGGCATTCTGTTACACATTATTTTGGTCACCTTGGTGGTGTCTCTACAGCTATGTTTTCAGGCTCTCATAAGGACCTTTTTCGTGAGAAAAGTGACTATTGTCTTCTTCCATAAAACATATTTTTAAGATGAGTTCGCAGGCTGACTATGTTGTAGGGTGTGAGAATCTTGATTCTCGCAGGCAACACTATACCTAGCTTGCGAGGTGTTCGTTGTCTTCTCTATAGGTAGGGTGTGAGCCCGTTTCAAAGCTTAAAAGGATGAGGAAGTTATGAAGGTTCTAGAAGAGGATATTCTAGAAAATGAATTGGCATTCGCATGGTTGAAATCCTACTGACTTCTCAGATTTAGTGGGATCATCCTCATCCCTTTAACCATCTCTCCTTCTCCTATATAATGGAGGGTTTCTCAAGGAAGAGGTTAATCAATATTGAATAGAGAATTGATGAAAGAATAGATTCAGAATTATGTGAGGAATCTTGTTTGAATTGATGCTTGAGGCCTCCATTTGTCCATCAAGCCCTTGTGGATCTTCTTCATGCAAGTTTGGAGAAAGTGTGTGTGTTAGAACAAAGGACCACTGAAAGGAATCTTGCGACATCAAGGCGATATGGTTGTATCTTCTACTTTCATATTAATATAATACAGTGGCATGTCCTTTTCCCATAAAATCACTCTTATTTTATTGCATAATTCCTTGATCATATGCATAGGTCGTCATTGAATATACTTTACTATCTTCACTTTGGTTGGTTTATGTTGTCTTGGATATGATCTCGCAAGAGCATTGGAGCGAAGTAGGAACAACAAAGACCTAAGGAAGCGATATAAATGTCTATCACTCATCCCTCCTTTGGTAGTAAATTCAATGATAGTTTCTTAGGGAAAGCATCATGTCCTGTCCTGTTTTGTTCTAGATCCAGGTGGATCTAGGGAGATCTGTAGTGTCCACATATACCGATTTATCCTATAACACAGGATGAGTTTTTTCATTCATGGAAGTCATGGATGAGGTAACAGAGGTAGAAGTAATTATAACTGAGGCCAAAGAAGGCACGGGTTCTCCATATATTTGTATGCTGATTTAGAAGAGCTTGGCCAATTTTTTCATGTGGGATTCTTTAATTGGATTGGGTAGGGAATAGTCCAACCTAGGCCAGAAAGGACTCCCTTCCGATGCCAACAAGCCCCCGGTATCCCTGTACCTCCTCATGTCTCCTTACAGCCCGAGGTCCCTGAAAATGATGGATGGCAGGAGATTGTCCACCCGACAGTCTCCCAAGATCGTGGCTGGCCCAACTTATCTTTGCCTCCTCCTCCGCTGGTTAACCCCATTATCCAAGCTGCCCCTAACTACTCACTAGTGCAATCCTCCCATGCTAGCAAGAGATTGAAGACTGAAGCCCATCATGCAATTGATAAAGGAAAATCCAGTGTTTCCCCTTCCTCACCCCCCAATGACTCTGACAAATCTGTGTCTTCACGGATGCATTTGAGGGACAATTGTTCCCACGTTATCAGTGAGATTAAGCCAAAAGTCTCTGCACAACCTAAGGTAGATTCATGAAAGTCAAGAGGTGACAACAAAAACCAAGGAAAAGTTGCATCAGAGACTAGGAAATATGGATTTTGAGTTTTATGATATCTATTGTTTTATGACTGTTGACTTCATGGATCTTTGGAAAACATGTTTTATTTTGGATATATGAGTATTATTTTTGAAGATAATTTCAAATTTCACGAGCTAAAATTGCCAAAAGTAAATATGTTGATGGGAGACACAAGGAGCTTTGTTTGCTTAACTAATGGTTATGTTATGATTGATATGATTATTATGAACTAAAGGGAGTCACAAGGGGTCCCACCTACTAGTTATTATTGATTTATGACCCTTATTATGATTATTACCTTTCCCCCTAACTAAATTTAGTTGAGTCTTTTAATTAACTTAACTAATGAGTTGGTTTAACTACTTTAACCAATTATAACTTGTTAAAAGAAAAGAGGAAGGGAGGGACAAAGGGAGGATAGAAGCACAAGCATGCTAAGGTTTTCTCTTTGAGTTTATGTTGAGATAGTTCGGCTTTCATTCATTCATATATTCATCACATCCTTATTATCTTTTGTGATAGCAGGGTCTTATTGTAGACAACAATATTTAGGGTTGAATCACATCATTTAGACACTTGTTCTTTAGAGGTGTTGATCTATCTTTGATAGTCTATGTAGACTTGTTTTTTTGTGAATTAACTTTCATGGCTGATAAAGGATATTGTGTAGAGTTGAGTGGGCAACAATCTGTGGCAAGATGATCAAACTTTTAGAGTTCAATTTTGGTTTTCTGTCAGAGGTCCTTTTGTATGTTCCATCGGGGATTTCTAAGTTTGACTTTGGTCCAAGATTTTTGTATGATATTTTGTAAAGAAATGACTCTTTGGTGAATTGGAATGAAATAAAGGATTGCTTTATGTCTCATCTATCTTGATTATCCTCTTGGTGTATTTACTTATGTTCTTACATTTATTTCAGCAACTGATATATTCAGAAAATTACATAAAAAGTGAATTTCCAACAAGATTTTTTGTTGATAAAAGACTAGCCTAAGCACTTGTAATTAATACTTGTGAGTTAGGATGTTATTTCTGTTGGCTATAAACATAGGGTGATATTCCCGCCTACTTTGCTTTAGCTAAGTAAAGTCTGAAAATGCTTGAGTAAGATCAATTTATATCTTTTCCTCAACATTTATTTGGCGGCCATACTGGGGAGATATTCGATATCTCTCCGGTTAAATTTTATACTTGATTTTCATCGATACATCTTTCTTTTTCTGTTATTGATTGTTTGACTGTTTTGCTAATAATGACTATTCCTACTGCAAGGTAGCCCGATATTGAGCCCGGTCTCCAAGACTAGACCAAAATTGATTTGAACCTGTTTCATACTATTTTAGACACTACTAGGACTCGTGCTGAGCTTAACCGTTCTTGGGAAACAATTGAACGAGATATCATCGTTCAATAACAATTGGAGGCTAGACGTAGGCAGCCTAGAAATCAGTAGTAACCTTTAGTTTCTTCAGTTTTGGCCTTCTTTCATGTCCTTAGATTCTCGTTCTTCTAGAAGAAGAAGAGGCTTACCACCTGAAATCAATCCTATTACTAAAATAGGAAGAAGAAACATTGTGTTGTCTGCCCAAAAAAGTTCTCTAAGGAGAACTTTATTTGATTCATCTAGCTCGTATTTCTTCCCCTCATCTATCATCCATAAGATGGTATCTAGTGGTGGCTTTGGTGGCACTAGAAGTGTTCCATCTTCCCAATATTCATCGTCATCAATGATTGGTAGCTTTTACATCCACCATATCCCTTTCCAATCTATTACAAACCCCACCAAAGTCATTAAAAAGTATGGACTTTTTCAGTTTGAAGAAGATGCCACAACCACACCGTGGCATATGTCCTCTCCTCTTAACTTAGCACCTGGTACTCACCCACTTCCGAAGTTCAAAGAGCACTTGCCTAGATTTTTGGGAGACAAAACTGTCAGTACAAACAAACACTTAGTGACATTTTCTAATGCTTGTCATAACATAGGGACTAATGACAATGACACTTGCATGTGCTTGTTCGTCAATTCCTTGGAAGGAAAGGCTGCGACCGATTTCTTTGAGCTTCCTCCTAAGATCCTGTCTACTTGGGAGGAATTAATCTATTGGTTCAGATCCACTTATGGGAAATCTAAAATCCCAGCTGAGAAGTTAAGGGAATACAATAATGCCACTTACAAATATGGCGAGACCATCAAGTTTTTCAACTTGCGTTTCACCAATTTTTACAACCAGTTCCATGAACTTATCCTCCCTTAGAACCAAGCCTCTTTCATGCATTATTACAATGCATTGCATTCTCCCTACCATCATAGGATTGAGGAAAAATCCATTGATACTCTCAGGTCCTCCCTGCACATGTGATCAGAGTATGAGGAACAACTTGAACGAACTAGTCTACCCCAGGGATAAATAGTTAGACAAACAGATATGTCCACTCTCTTACAACTAGTACAAGATATGAACAATCACATGATAGCATTTGAGCGGAAGGGTACTATCTCCCCTCTCACCCTTGGGGATTCATCCTCTTCTGCACCCCCTTTTAGAAATCCGGTTGAAAACAACTTTCAGCCTAAGGCCATCCTGCTTCAGAGTTGGTGTAACTTTTGCGAGGAGCACCACGAAGAAATCACATTTGAGGTAAAGAAGAGTGCCAGAGATAAAATATTTGGTAAAAGAACAGAATCTACTATCATTTTCCTAGACTTTGTAGAGCCAGAGGATGTCATGGTTATTAACACTAGGAGCAAAGCTTATGCTGCCAAGGGTAAATTTGATCCTCCTTGAAGTTCTTTTATCCCTATCTCATCCTCAACTGCTGCCATGTCCTAGGTTCCTAAAATTCCTGAGAGTCCAAGAATCACTCCCTCTCCTCCCTCTTCTAAATACAACATCTTGAATCAATTTACCAACATCAAATAAAATGAAACCCTCCTAGACATGGTTGTCTTCCCAAAACAATAGATGCATCTGAAAAAATTCATGGAAGGAAAAGCTTCCATTGTAGCCAATCTTTCCTAAGAGGTAAATAAAGAGGATTCTTCTGTAAATAAAGTAGGTGTACATAACTTTAGATACCCTCTAAAATACCCCCCCTTTTATATTTCTGTAAATATCATGGATAAGATTGCCCATTGTTGCCTCATTGACAGTGGTTCAGGCCCAAGTTTCATGTCAAATATTATTATTGAAGAGTTAGGCTTGTCTTGTACAAACGAAAATGCCAGAAGCATGCTCTCCTATAATAGTCTACAAAAAAAAAACATAGGCGATATTAAATATGTAACCTTGGTTTTATGCGCTCATCCTGAGATAAGGAGAACCCTCAGCATTCAAGTGATTGATATGCCTGTGAGAAATTATTAAATTATCCTCGGGATATATTATCAAGCCCTAACAGGTGGATACCTCTCACTCAACGAAACACATTTATCCGTTCCTTGGAATGGTAAGAACATTATAGTCCTTAGAGAAGGAAGAATTTCACCCTACATAGGGAGTGTTCCGCAATCTAGCGTAAACTATATCGAAGAAGACGTAGGAGTATATTCCATCTTTGTTGAAGAGGATAATATCCCTATGGAAAGAATTGATTTAGGTGATGAATTATGGCATATGCACTTTGATGGTTCACACTCTAATGAAGGTAACGGGGCTGGTATTATCTTGGTTTCCCCTGCAGGAAAGACTCATAATTTTTCATGCAGGTTGGATTTTGCTTGTTCAAACAATGCCGCTGAGTTCAAAGCTTTGTTGTTAGGCATTGATAATGCCCTTAATCTCGGTTGTAGTCTCCTTTCAGTTTTCGGAAATTCTGAGCTTGTTGTGAACCTGATACATAAGACATGCTCTCTTAGAGACA
>SNQJ01S0169460.1:0-20695 GCA_010110895.2 Picea sitchensis
TAAGATGTCAATCAACAAATGCAAGATGCAACTATCTAAGTATGAGAGTCAAACCTTTTCCTAGGGCAACTAGGACTAGTGCCTAAGATTGGGCAATGGGGTCAACTAAGTTAGGGGGAATGTTCGTTACAAGATAAGTTTACAAAGTATTACACTAAGACAGCTACAATTAGATACAAAAGAATAAATCAGATATACAGATTAAGACTAGATACAAGATATACAATATACTCACAAGTTTGCTCACATGTGCAGGAATTAAAGATTCATAAGATAAAGAGATCAACACATGAAGCTAAGCATGCTCACAACAGATAGAGCTCCGTTGGACTGCTTTTCAATGGCCAAGAGACGCAAAGCACTCAAGACCCAATCAAGAGAATGCCTTCAAGTGGATGCACACTTCTTGAAGGATCACACCATGAGATAAAGGAACAAAATAGATGAAAGTTTTGAAAGAAAAGTGCTCCAGATGAAGAGATATAACCACTTAAGCAATAATTCCACAACAAATAATTTAACTTGCATATGAATGTAAAAAGAGAGACAGTGAGATCAATGAACTTGCAAGTGTGTAAATGTATTGCTTGGTGTTGTAGAATGAAAATTGAATTAAGTGATTAAGTGTGAGATTAATTTTTAGCCCTATCTAGATGTCAACCCAAAACTCTCCTCCCCCTATTACCAAGTGGTTGCTGGATGCTGAAGAAGTGAGGCAACGAGGCCTACCCTAGCTTCACAGGTCAACCCTAAGGCCGAGTACTCCGGAAAATTTCCGTGGCTTTCCTCAAAACCCCAGTTTTTAAGTGGCGAAGATGGTGAGTTAAGGTGTCCTATTAAGTCTAATTAATGAATTTTAGATCTATGAGCTAAATATTGTGAAGTGTGATTGAGTCCTTGTAGCTTGCTCAACAAAGTTGTCAAAGTATTGAAAAATGAAATACGTGAAGGCTGAAGCCCTTTAACAATGAAGTTGCCAAACGAGTTCTTAAATGTTATATTGCAAAAGTGAAGAATGAGAACTGAAAGTAACTTGCGGAATTGTAAAAGGTTGATTAAGCCCTTAAGATATCGATACTTGCATGCATGTACGTAAGATGGAAAATTTAAGAAACAACTGCTTGCATGTAAAATAAAAGACAGAACCGAAAAGTTAATTAACCGATTAGCGCATGCATGTGTGATAGGTTTACAAAATTAAAGACTGCATGCAAGGTAAGATCAACTGAAAGCAAAATATCCACGATGCCTCCATGGGCTCTAAGCTAGCATATGTTACGAGATCTACTCTAGATTATTTTACGTAAACATGCATGTAGAAACCACAACTAACCTAGCTAAACTAAATATGAAAAATGAACGAAAGAGATCTAATCTAGAGCTTGCGAAAATAAAACAGAAAGGGAAAGAATGCAAGCCACTTGGGTACAACTCCTTTGGGCTTGCTTTACAATGTTTTAGAATATAGAAGGAAAATATAAGCATTTACCACAATGAGAGGAGTTTCTTGAGGGTGTGTTGTGCATGAAGTTGGGCAATATGCCCGCTTGTCCTTGCGAGAATCTGCAAAAATCAGCAAGCTACTGCTTGCTGATTTGAGCTGCAACACACTCAGAAAATGTTATGAAATCTTTGTTTTTTAGGCAAAGATTTCGTGCATACAAGAACCAAAAAATTTAAAGACTTTAGGTGACCTATGTAAGCATGTAGCTACCGAAATGAGAATGAGAAAAGGGTGAACAATACAGAAATAACTTGGAGTGTATGAAAATCTCAAAGGGAGACTCTTCCAAGAGGCACCCTAATGAAACCCTTGAAGTCCAACCTGCAAAAACTCACACAATAGCATGCAAGCCATTGCTCGCTGATTTGAGCTGCAACACACTCTTCAGAAAATTTTATGAAATCTTTGTTTTTAGGAAAAGATTTCATGCATACAAGAAACAGAAAATTTAAAGACTTTAGGTGACCTATCTGGGCATGTTAGCTACCGAATTGAGAATGAGAAAAGGTGAACACTACAGAAATAACTTGGAGTGTATGAAAATCTCAAAGGGAGACTCTTCCAAGGGCACCCTAATGAAACCCTTGAAATCCAATCACGCAAAAACTCTCAAGCATTAAATGGCATGCATAAAATGGATAATATGGAGGGTTAATCTTATAAAGTGAAATACTTGCACCCTATCTAGCCAACCATGCTATATATAGATTCACAAGACTACTCTTTTGCAAGATCTACTTAAATAAAATACTTACCTAAGATCTTTCATTATAACCATTATATGAAATCAAAGCGATTTTACCTTATATTTTTGTAAGAACACAAATACTTGTAGATCTTCCCAAAATCCCCTCCAAAGCTATTTCCTTTTATATTCCAATCGGAAGAGGTTGTGACAACTAATTGCCACAAGCCCTTCAAGAACAAAACCTGTGAAGAAATATGCACAATGAGAGAGATAGAGAGAATGGGATGTGTTATCCCCCGACATCTAGGGATAACTAGGGAGATCATGTCTCGAGGCCCACATGGTCCTAGACATGAAGTACCGAGAGCAGGAGTGATTCTAGGTATAGCCCTAGAGGGCCCATCTTTCTTCTTCCTATCTCGAACTTGTCCCTTTGCTGCCACATCATTTCCATCACCACCTACCGGGTTTGCATCGTGAGAGGGCTCTGCTCCAGCAATGAGAGGTAATTGGTCCAAGGTATCATGGTATGTGTCATATTTCTCTGATCATTATAACCTTCTTATATATACTTAGGTTTCTTTCATTTCTAGATGACCTGATCTTACACTAATCCACTTAATCATTGTTGGGGTGATTGATGGGGCAACTTATGCTTCAGATTCATGGGTTTTGGTTGCCACCAAGGGGGATTTGCAGAGCCATCGTCCGGCCCCACCATCTTATCACTCTTTTCATCTTATACCTCACACCATCCCATTCCCTTAGTCCGGCTATTAGGATGACCTTCCAGGTTACACCTTGTCTTGTGGGAAAAAGGGACTAAAGGCCCGTGGGTGTAAAAGCAGCTTGGTAAAAGATAAAAGCCACAGGAAATGAAAACCTAGAGATGCTGCTTCTACTGGGGATCCCCGAGAAGGCACAAAAGCCTCTCGATAAGAAATTATGATCCTAAGAAATGATAAATAAATAAATGCAAGAGCTAACTGCGAGGATGGGAGGTCTCATCAATGAGCCAGCCCATTATGTGTTCATAGTATTTAGCAGATGACATTACAGCCTATCCGGGTCACCAAAACCAGGGTAGTGACCCTTTGGTTGCATGGCCAAAGGAGTGGGGGTCTCATCACGAGCCAAAAATTCTCATTTACACTAGGAATTTGTGAGTTACATTTTCATTATCTGGAAACCACACCAAGAAAATGGCCTTCAAATCATCTCTAAAACATGAAATAAACAAATAAAAAAAAAAAAAAAGGCAATAAAGGGCTTGAAAAATGCATCCATGACAAGTACAACCTCATTCCTACAAAGGCACCCACGCATCTTAATAACTGCCCCTTGGTCTTACTATAGCTGGACATGCCTAAAACCATATCACCATTACACATGGCTTGAATGATCCAGAGAAACTTTCCATTTTGTGGCATTAGCCCAATAGGTTGTCTTACTCTTTAGCTTTGTATAGTATATGATCTGTAATGTCTTTGAGCTCTAGATGATTTGTTAGGGATTCATGCATATGTTTGATAAATTTAATGATGAGATATGATTTTCATTGCTAAGGATGTTCAGGACCGATGAGCCCATTGAGGGTGTAGTCTTTGATGTGCGTGACCATGCCCAACGGACAGGTACCGAGGATCTGCGGCACATGGGGAGATGATTAGCTCGACCTCCATGGGGCTGAAGAGCCCATCGCGATGGTTGTTGGGATGGCGAGGCGTGAGGGAGTTGTGACGCAGCCCTTGCACAAAGGGAGAAGAAGGACTTCATCGGATGTGTCTCATGTGATTGACCGCATGGGGATCGCCCCCTGCAAATGGGACTATGGCCTTGATGGATAGGACGCCACCCGTGACTAGCCGGACGCTTTCCTCGGGAGCAGCATGGCGCAGGCCGGGCTTGGTTTGGCCACACATGGCAATGGCAGGGGCCCCACAGGGGCTAACGTTTTGGCTTGTTGGATGATGTTTATGCCCAGAAAGGGCCAACGCCTCCTCCTAGGGGCCTGATGTCTCCATTTTAGTTCATTTTTTGGCATTTTTAGCATTTTAAGTGACAACAATGAAATATTGTAATGTCACCTTTGTCTACTGCTTTGAATGACCTAATTTTAATTAAGGTCATGAGAATGATATAAATTGAGGACGCTTTACCCTCATTTAAGACATAACACAACTTGCTCTCTTGTGAGAGTGACCTTTATCTTGGTCTGATATTTCTTGGAGTGAGGTGCTACACTGAGGAGGATCATTTTTGGCATGCACATGGTGTTTTTGTCATTGGAAGGTTTACAACCTAGGGTTTGATTATGCTCTTTCATGGATTTGGCAAAATTGCATGCAAAACTTCTTTATTGAATGGTTGTAGGTAGAATTGCTTTACTTTTATGGTTACATTGTTGCTATTTGCTTAATCATTGAAACCCTTAGGAGCCAACACAAGTAGGTCGTGGCTTGCTGTCCCTATGATAAAACCACTTAGCCATTGATAAAAGAGGGTTTATCCTAGCCATAGCCACACTAGCCTTCTTTTATCCCCAGTTAGTTTTTGGATACAAGTTGAAAAAGAGGACGTCCTAGGCCTAAATGAGTTTACTCCTAGGGTTTTGACCTAGGGTTTGAAAAGCCTGGTCCCCAAGCAATATTTCCTTTTCATCCCTAGACTTGTATTTTAAAGCTACTCGTTTTGCCAAAGAGTTCTAAGGAAAGAGGGAGAGCATGAGGCCTAGCTTAGCTACAATAATCGAATGAGCTCTCCCCTAGGGTTTTTTCCTTGCGGCCTTGCCATAGCAACACCATCCAAATTCTAACCTCCGTCCTTAGATTTAGATTCTCCCAAGCCATTATCCTTACTCCTGGACTCCATAATACCCAAGGCACTGGTCTTAAGCTACAACGTTGAGTCTTTTGATGTTCAAACAAATCTTTCAAACCCTTTTTATTTTGAAACCCTAACTAACCTAGCATCTAGAACCAACTCCCACAGTGATGACGCTTCATTTCTATTTAGACTTCAGCCACTAAAAAGTTGTGGCTGAGTCATCTCTTTTGTAGCCATAGAGGTTTTAAGTATTTTCATTACCGGATTTGTCAAAAACATCCAATCTCTGACTAGCTAACCCTAACCCTAAAAACAACAACATTATAGGTGATCATTACAATTGCCTTAAAACCCTAGCTTATTTGAAACGTTTTGACATTTGTCACACTTTTTGATAGACCTTGAGTTGTTAATCACTTTCATAAGTCTAAATTTTCAAAACTTCCTTCTCTTTGCCTACTTAACAAATCTAGAAACTAGGATGACGTCACCCCTATAGCATAGTGACGCAGCAACAAAAATATTGATGACGTCAAGCCTCTTTTAGCCACTATTTAAGTGTGAAACTTTGTGATTTGGTTGGCATTTGAAGTGTAGATTATTTTCTTGGTTTAATAAGCAAAACGTTCAATTTTTGCCTTCCAAAACTAGTAAGATATTCTAGGGTCGACGCTACCTCCATTCCAAGAATTGTGACGCAGCCATCAATATTTATTTATGAGCAGAGATTTATGATATTTATGGCATTGTGATATAATAAGGATTTGACCTCATACATTGAATGCTAATATCTCTATTTATTAAAGAAGTGACATAAAATATAAGTCTTAATTGCAATCATTTACTTCGACAATAATTACCTCACGCTCATATATATTTAAAGGATAGTCATTGATATTGTGAAGCACCAAACCCACTACAAAGACATTTTAGCTTCATTTGTCTTGTCTCGCAAACAAAAGGCCCTTTAATATCGCTGGAATATCTTCTTTGACTATCTCCTTCTTCTCATGTGTGACTGTGAAAGGGAACCTTATCTTGATCCTATAAACTATAAGCCCTCTCAGAACCCCAGAATACTAGGGACGCCTCCTTGGGACTAGCCACCCTGAACAGAAAGAGTTCCCCATCGAGGTGATGGGAAGCTCCTCAAGTATGCCAGCTTGAAGCTCTGTCTACAATTAAACTCCTTCCTACAAACTGCAAGGAGCACAGATGGTGAGAAACTAGTAGCATAACAATGCAATAATGAAAGGTGAATAAAGAGTGAAGAAGAGGTTTCTTAAATAGCCAAAAAAACCAAGGAGACCCCCCTTAGATCATTGAAAAATGTCAAGATCTAAATTCATGAGGAAACCCAAACCAATGAAAGAGTGAGCTTTTATGGTGAGGGGAAAAGGAAAGGAGGTGAAATGGATGAGGATAAAGAAAAAAAGGAGGAAACGATGAGCTAAAAGGAGGCCCACTTAAAAGGGAGTTGCATAAGCCATGGGGAGTTTCAATTTTCCATGAACTTATCCCATTTACAAGAAGGAAAGGCGCGAGGATAGGGAAGAGCGTAGTTGAGGTGGATAGAGTGTGATGCCACCTCAAAAGGTAAGCTTTTGTGGAGATAGTAAGAGTTGGAGGGGACCCATGCTTCTATTAAAGAGGAACTTTAACATTTACATGGGAGTGTTGAGAGATGCATGAGCTTGAGTGAGGGCGTGAGGTAGCTTATGTAAAACGTGAGAGGTGACTTGGAAGGTGAGGTGGGTGTGTGTGAGTGGGAAAAGGGACCCACGATCCACTTAAAAGAAAGTTCTAAAATAAATGTATGTACGTGAGGGAGGAAACGTGAGGTAAGGGGGACGTAGTGCGGATACGTAGAGGACGAGAATGGGAGAGAGAGTGAGCAAGGAGGGGCCACATTAACCTCTTTGAGGATAAAACACTCTCGAAAGGAACTCCCAATGAAGAAACCCTAAGGAAACTAACCTAACATGATCCATGTAGACTTTTTACAATATTAACCCACGCAGGTGTTATGTAATCCCGCTACAAAATTTGTACTGGAGGCAAAATTGCCTAGTAGAACCAAACCTCTCTTTGACATACTAGCATCCGATGATGCATTACTTTACAGGCACATGGAGTTGACCTCCTAGCTGAATATATTCAACATTTGCCCCACATGGGGACGTAGGCCGATCTTTCTCACTGTAGGTTCTGTGAGCATACGAGAATCCAAAGATTCAAAACATAGTGCTCCCCAAAGCGAACACCATAAATTAACATTAGGATACATCCATACATGATAAAATAAAATCAATGCTAAACAACATTTACATAATGAAATATTCAAAGTACAACATCATGACTACAAAATGAAACTATGATACGTAAATAATTCTAAGTACATATTAACATCATGAATAAACAATACAAAATTGAAAATACAAGGAAAAAGGGTTAGAGATACATTACAAAGGGTGTCCCAACACAATTGGAATGTGATGAAGAACATTTCATAACGCCTTATTAGCATGTTCCGACTTTATGTCGCTCCACTAATGAAGAGCTGCTAGAAGACTCCATTACACTTTATGCTAGCCGCCATTCTTTCATGTGAATCTCGAATTTCAACCTTAGGCCATTTGGGGCGCTCCCTTTTAAAAAAATTATGATGGTTTTCTATAGGTGCCAAGTGTAAAGTTTCTGAACTTAATTTTTCCTCAAAGATCGGCATAGCTTTTATTAGGGATGGTATATTTTACTTTATCAATACTAACCTTAACATCCCTAGTAAATTCCATCAAATTTTCATCACTTAATTTTTCTTTATTTTTCCCAATTTCCTCAAAATAAGGAGGGTGTGGCCCAAGAATTCCATCCTGACTGCCCCCGACTATAGCCTGATTCCTCTCGATGCGTTGAGTCAGGACAATTTTCAACTTAACACATCCACTCACTTCAACTCCTCAAGGAGGCAAACCATCATCTGTCTCATCCAAATCTTCCTTAAGAAAAAGTCCATCAAAAGAATCCATGGGTCCCAAACATTACAAATGCTTGGGGACCTATCATTTAATTTCATCTTTATAGGAGTAGACTCTATCTCATAACACTTACTCTAGCCTCCAAAACGATCTCTTTTTCCTTTTTCCTAGGATCTACATGATATTTTCTTCCAACTCTCTATTCAATCTAAACTCTAAACCATTTGGAATTGGAATGGTGGCATAAGCAGTCCATCTATTACCACCTAAATTGCAAATTGCTTTTCCTCGACATTTAGCAACATACCCCAAGTATCCGATGCATCAATTACAACAATGCCCATCTCAATCATGATATCCGGGAACGAATCCAAGTGTATTTGTAATCCCTTAATCAAACCACGCACCTCAATTGTCCTGCTATCCATAAAGTACAATTGTTATGATAAGGCCTAGATATCCTTAAATTTAATTGCTCCATCATTTTCCTAGTCATAACATTTGAAGTAGCTCCAAAATCAAGCATACAATTATGAATAATAAAATCATTCACGAGCAAGGACAGGTAGAAAGGTCTATTCTTTTCATTCCCCTTATCCATATTTTGTAGAATAATCGGTGCATCCTGATAATTTCTGGATGGTGGAGTGGGGTCAACATTTTTTTTGAGAAGGACAATCTATGGCTCAGAGCTTCCTCCGAGAAGGAATATTCATTATTAATTTCATTAATCGTACCAACATTTTTGCATTACTTAACGATCCTCCTAAGTCAATATTTAAATCGGAGCTTGCATACACATCTGAATTAGGGGGCTTCTTTGTGGAGCCTTGGGAAAGTTTGCTTGGCTGTTACTTTGATTTTTATTTCCATTCCTTTGGTATAATGCTCTAAATTTAGCCATTTCAGCTACTTGTCATGGAGTAGGTTTAGGACCAAACATTTATGTCACCCATCCACCACAACATCACTCATGCAATTCATTACTTCTACCCCCTTCATTATGTTCATCCTCAATCCATCCAATCATACATTCTTATCGCCATATACTTATGACCAAACATTAACTGTTCATTCGAGATCCAGGTCCCCGCCTCACCATAGAGGTGAAGGAATACTTGGCAAGCTGATTCATCATGGAATTGCTCACAAAGTGCCCCACAATGAAACGTACTCGGGTGGTCAACCCAATTAGTGGATTCAAATGGGATTTGGTGGTCTTGATCTTGGGGAGGCGATTTCAGGGCCATTTATCATTTGCCCATGTTGGGACTCCTGCTATCCACCAAAGTTGCACTATGGTGAATTTCACGAGCCAAAGATTGAACATTATTGTTTCAAAATTCAGGTTCAGAATTCACCTGGGCCTAAAAGAGACCACCTTGTTCCTCTACATTTCCATAAAAAATTGTAATAAGAGGTATTGCATGATGAATTTGTAAAAGGTCTTAGCCACCTTAGTCCTGTTACTTATACTCTGGAGTGTTTTCACTTACTAATTATATTTTGTCAAGCCAGCGATGAGTAATTTATGAGTTTTTCACTCAACTCTCCAGCCGGAGTATATGCTCATGGTTGGGGCTTGGACATGGATCTAAGCCTAGTGTCTGACGTATATTACCATGCCAAACATCCTCCTAGAGTCTTCATGGAAATGTACTAAGTCCCCCTTAGATTTTTTTTAATTTTTCAATTAAAAAAAAAAAAAAAAAAAAAATTTTAAATTAAAAAAATAAAGATACTAAAGCAAGCATTTAAGTATCAAATTAGCCATGGGATGCCTGCTTTGGACCTAGAGCACCTATGTTAGCTAATTACCCACTTATTTGGGTAAAATAAGTGATTTATCACTCAAAAGTGATTTTACCCTCAAAAATCCCAAAAAAGGCATTTTAATTCAATAAAATCAGCCAAGTCAAAATAAAAAAGAATAAAGGGGGGGACAGCTGGAGAGAATGAGGACAAAGTTAACTAAGAGGTCAAAGGAGACCATCCATGGATTAAGTAATTTGATTGATTGAGATATTTGATTTGATCATCTAGTTTAGGAGGTGCACCCTCTGAGAGGTGGCTCTCTAAGTGCCTTTGGTTAAGGGAAGTGGCCATCTCCTTGGTTTGGCAAACATTGACATTTGTTGATAGGGTTGGAGAAGTGTCACCCTATTTCTCCCACTTGGCAGCCCATTCTCACCACTTGGTACGCCCTCCTTGAGGAGGCCATGCAACCCTCTTGTGTGTATAACAAGAGCCTTCATTTGCTAGTTGGAGCTTGGAAGAAAGCACTTGCATAAGCTTGCTGCAATGCCTTCTATTTTGGAATTGTTGACCCTATTCAGCACAAAATAACCTATGCCAAGTAGTATCTATCTATGTTGAAGACAAGGATGTTCCCACTGGCATCAGCCCCCAACACTTAAATTTTTGTGAACGGAACACTATATACCCCCTATGTGGGTTTATAATGTAATAATTCTCGCATGGATCATAGTTAGGTCAAAAGTACCTTTGGGTGATCCATTAGTGGAGTTCCTTTCATCGGGGTTTTTAATCTCTTCGTGTTGTCGCACTGCATACAAGCTCCCTCGCCGACTTCCCTTGAGTTTTTCCCCTCCATTGACTCCTCCAAAGTGGTGGAAGGTGCTCTGATGGTCTCATTTTTTTTTTGGTAGCCTTTGTTTAGGAATTTTTTAAATGACCATGTTAGACATTTTAGAAATTTTCGCGGAATTTCTTCGATTCTAGATAGGTTTTTTTAATTTCAATTAAATTTTTAATAATTTAATTAATTATTTTGTTTATAATGTAAAAACTGCCTTGGGATTTTGATAGGGTATTTGTGCTCAAAAAAGAAATGGAATAGCACCCCCCAGCCTATATAGACCAAGTTTCAGCTCACTGGCAAGTTTTTTATGTCTTAGCCCACTGTGAGTCAGCCAGAGTCAAAACAGCAATTTTAATTGTTTAATTGACATTAGTCAAATGTAAAAATTATTGTAATTGTGAGTTAGTGAGTGAGTGTGGCAGGAAAGTGGCAAGTTAGACCCTCCCAACTACCCAAACCCATCCTAATCCTTTCCCAACTTAATTCAACTCCTTAATTCACTCTTCTTCCACTTTCTAATTTTTCTCTTGCCCTAATGATAAAAACGACCCACTAACTACCACTAAATCCCTTGAAATCTTGTATAGAAACTTCTGAAAGGACACTCCACATGTGTGGTGCCTAGACATACTCAAACCCTTAATCCTTACCAAGCAAAAACCTAACTCTAAAACCCTTATTCTAACCTCTACCCACCTTCTACACTCAAAAATATGGCCCCCTAGGGAAAGTGACATTTTTCCTTGGTGGAGGTTGTTGTGACTTATTTGTGCCCCTCTGAGTTACATTCCCTTGACTTCCACCATCACCTCCTGTGATGGTCCCACTTTTTTTTTCATTAATTCCTTCCATTTCTTCATTTTCACACTTTTTAATTCCTGCTAACTGCATTTATCGTTTAGGGGTCATGCCATGAAGTGCTCACTCCTACAGTTGAAATACTGTCTCCTACTTTGGTGTCTAATGTTACCAAAATTTTGTAAACTTAAATTTCCTGACCCTGGGTTAATAATGTAATTGAAACTGATAAGTCATATTTAGGTTAGGTGCCTTGGGATGTTTCCATTAAGGGAGTCCCTTTCACCGAGGGTCTTTTATCCTCAAAGGTCGAATTGCATAAGCTCCCTGCCATTTCCCTGAGTTTTTCCCTCCTCAAGACATGCAATAATTTCTCCAAAGTGGTGAAAGGCACTTTAATGGTTTCGTCCTTAAGTAACCTATGTCTATGAATGATCCTCTCTTTCAGTTTCCTCAACTAGCCAGTTTCAGTACTTGTAGAAATCTATTTATATTATTTTTTTAATTAATTAAATTTAATTAATTTTCCTAAGGTTGAATTCTAATTATTTAATTAATTAAATGTTTTTGAGTAACTAATGTAAAACTTAGCCTTTGGGGTTTTGATAGGGGATTGTGCTAAAAAGAAATGGAACGGCACCCCTTGCACCCATAGGCCAAGTTTCAACTCAGCTTGGACAAGTTTTGCTATGTCTAAGTCCACTTAGAGTTAGAGTTTACCAAAATGTTAATTTTAATTGCTAAGGTCAAAATGTCAAATTATTGTACTTTTTGGAGTTAGTGAGTTAGTGGTATATAGCAATGAGCAAGTTAGACCCCCTAACCTCTACCCAAACCCATCCTAACCTTTCTAACCTTTGATCTACCCATTTAACTCTCTTATTAACACCCTTTTTTCCCTTTACCCTAAGGGGAAAACGACCTCACTAACCCAAACTTGATTAAAACCCACTTAAACCTTAATACATGAGGTGTGCACCTTCCTAAGCCAAGCATTTACTCATCCTTGACCCTACATGCCACCTCACTCACATGTGGGGGCGCACCTCATCTAGAACTCACGCCCCCCCTCACTCTAAACCTTAGAAACTCACTAAAACATTAAAGTGGGCCCTCCCTAAGCCCCTAGTGCACCCCTCTTGTGGTGACAACTCACCCTCATGACCCCACGCCCCTATCACTCCATGTGTTTCTAGAAGGTGTTTCTGGCTACTCATCTCTCTCCCCAGGGGTCTCATCAGCCTGCTATGTCAGCAATCCAAACCCTAACCCTAAGGAGGGCTTCCTCCTTGAGATTGGTGCTTCTCTCCCTAGCCACTTGGCCTTCATCTAGCTTACCTCACTTTGCCTCTAGAGGTATAAGTAAGACCCCCACCTCCCCATTTCCCTCGACCATTCTTGAGCCACCATGTCAAATACCCCACTCCACCTTTCTTGCTCAAGCCATCGAGCCATCCACTCACTATTCTCTTGTTTTGATTAATAGAAGAAAAGCTTTGAGAGACTACATGAGAAGATCTTGGATTATTCTAGATTTTTTCTACATTTGAGGTGATACTGTAGCTTAGTTTGTTGATGTGATCATTAGTAGTAGATATTGAGTTTGATTATTCTTCTTGGGTAGAATAGCTTTGATTGTTCTGGTTATTCTATGTGCTGTTGGGTAGCTTAGGGTTTGCAATTATTTTGCTCTAGGCTAGCTTCAATATCATTGTTTATTGCATGACTCACATCATCTCCCCACTTTTATGTCACTCCAAGAGGATCATTGTTATTCAAGAGGTTCTTCCCTGCCCCTCTCTCAAACTTCTATGCTTTCATATTAATCTTTTTGTTTCTGCATACGTTCAGCTTTATTTCAACACTTTACATCTCTTAGATAGGTCAATACTAATATTTTCTAGTGTACAGCATAAAATTCCCTCTAACTTTTGGTGGTGTTCCTCAAAGATTTCCAAAGAAGCTTTGTTTAATGTTGGTTTCTGCAGAAACTTACCAAGAACAAGGGGAGACTCTGCCCGAAATCATTCACAAGGTTCAGCCAAGACATATCTCACTTGGGTAACGAAATTCTAGCACTTTCCCTAGTACATTTTTGCATATTTTGTAGTTTTTCTGTATTTTTGTAAAGCTCAGACGGCTGACACCTTGGGAGGAGCTTGGCCTAGCCAACCCCCACATCGCCTTAGTTTCATTTAGTCATTCATTTCTAAGTTAATTAATAAACTTTTTGTTCTTTTTGATTAATATTGTTAAGATAGTCTCTCGGCTCGAAAGCAAGTAAGCCAAGAGTTTATTCTTCGCTCATATTCAAGTATCGTCACCGAGTGACTGGACTCACTGCCCCGCCTCGTAAGTAATGATATCTTAGTGGATACATCCAAATGTGCCTAAGACTTGGGGGATTCATCCCCAAAACCGCTTTGGCCTAAAGGAAAATAAATCTTACTTGTTTCAAGTTTTGTTTTTTTTGTCACATCTTTGGGGGAGGGATCCCCAATATCGCCTTTGCTCTAAGGGAATTAACCTTGATGATTTACATATTCAACAGCTAGATTTATCTTTAGTTTTCATCACTGGTTAGTTTGGTTTCATGCAAAGTTTTTGTTACTCCTTTTAGCTCACAGCCTACTTCTTTTCTGCAAGCTATTGTTAATATTTTGATGATTGATGTGTTGAGGGATCTAGCCTAGCTTACGGCCCTCTTTGTGATTGAAGCACCCCTGGTTCTAGCTCACGACCTCACTCACTCAAGCCCACGGCATAGTCACCTTAGCCTCACAGCAATGTCTCATTGACACACACATTCTTGCATATATAACATATAAAGCTTGTGGGTAGGATTTTATGTTTCAAGGCTTAACATTTGTGTATTGAAATTTCTCACGGCTTAGTCTATATGTGCTCACGGACTTGATCACTGGTTCAGCACTCACACACTCATTTATGCTCTCACGGCTTAGTCTTCATTTTAGAGCTCATTACATACTTATGATTTGATACTCATTGTTGGCATATTGAAGCTCACATCTCACACACACATGATAATGTTGATGGGTTAATTGCTCACGGTTTAGATACCCTAATGCTCTCGGCCTAGTTCTTGCCTTATCATTTACTTGGTTTTTGCTCACGGCCTAGCACCATTTCAAGCACTTTCACTCAATGGCCTAGCCTCTTCTTTCAAGCACATCAATACTATTTCATGGTTTAATGCTTCATATATTCATAATCTAATTGCTCACTGCTTTGCTTGTACGGGGTTTAGTACACATATTTGCACAATAATGATATGATGTTTTTGGTTTTAAATGCTCACAAGTAGGACCTTCTAATGCTCAATGCCTCAGCTTAATGGTTTTAGTATACATGCTTTGCACACATATATTTAATATGTTATGGTTTGAATGCTTATGGTTTAACACTTATGCTCACGGCATCATTCATATTTTAAGCTCTCACACCTTAACACACTACAAGCACTTTCTTACGTCACTTATCTACATATGTGGTTTAAACTTCAAGTTTTAGCTTTCATTTGATGCCACGTCTTACTTTGAGATCCCATGGTAAATGTTCTTGTTTCAAATTGTTAAATCTCTCTAAGTTTCATCTATTTCGTTTCATGGTTTAGCTCATATACTAGCTCATGGTTTAAAGTTTAAACATATGTCTTTACAAATACGGGCCCATGTTCAGCTTTTGATCTCTTGCTAATGGTTGGAATGATATACAATATACATGTGATGATAATATGTCTTAAAGGCTCACGACCTCACTCACTTTCAAGCATTTTAAGCTCGACACTTTTTCGTTTCATGTTCTAAGGCTCGCATAAACACTTATGTCTACGCTTGCACTGCTCACGTTTCATCTTTTCATTTCAAGATTTCATTATACATGTGAATGGTTCATGCGCTTAATGGTTTAACTTACTGCAATTTTTTGTTCATATGATCTGATGTGATGATGGTATAACCTTCTGTTTCATTTACTTTTACATCGGATACATGTTATTGATGGTTAATTGACACACTGTAAGCATCGATTATATTAATATATACGCTCACGGCCTTCGTTAAAAAGATAAAATTCGGACATCTAAAAACTTATCTAAAACGAACCCAACACATTTAAAGACCCACCATGGGTCCCAATAACCCTAGCAACATTTTTTAGGGGTCTTAATCACCTCACTCCACCATCTAAAACGGGTAAAAGGGACAGTTTTTGGGGAAGTGGCTGGGACCCACTTGATTTCGATTTTATGAGCTGTGGTGAAGTGACTACCGCACTGGAAGCTAGGGTCGGGGACTCAGAGCCCCAAAGATTCGAGCACCCTTCCAGCTATTTTGGTGGAATCGTGAGGGTTTGGGACACACACATAGACTAGGGGGGAAGGGTAATTAAAATTTGTGAACCTTAAACAATTACACACCTAGTTGCATAGATCACACATGTGTGATGTTTGGGGAATTAGATGTATTCATAGGCAAACACAATTTGTGGAATATTTCATTGTTTCATCTATTTACAGCAGCTATATATTCTATCTTTCTAATGTTTACATGAGCACCGGGTTCATTTGTTGATTATCCATTATTTTGCTTATCTTTGTGGGTAAAGTAAGTATTGAGTATCCCGCTTTGGGGAGACATCACTACGGATCCTGTCAAGTAGGGTTGGTTGTCAAGAAGGTACCAAGTGAGTAAGTGCCACTTGTTATGCTTTGCCTTATATGTGAATTGTTTGTACTGTGACATCCTGCTATATTGGTGTATCTTTTATCAATCTTGTTTATCCTGCAGATTCCATTTGTATTTCTCAGATTTGATCTCTGTAAAACTTGTAAACTCCTGTAACACTAGTCATTCAGAATCGATTATAACTCGGGTGGGTTTGGGGGTAGTTTGGCTAGTTTTACTTGTAAAACCTTTTCAATAAACCACCATCAAACCTTAGTCCTACTATCTAACAAGAGGTACCTAGTCCTTAGCAGACTTAGGAAAAAGGGACTAACTGTTATATAGATTAAAGTTGCATTCTTGCATTGTCGCCATCATCATAGGCTAGTTTTCCCCTTTGGCCTCTAGACAAATTAAAACTAACTCCTAGAACCCTTAACTTAAATTTAGCTTAGCAACTTAGGGACTACCCACCCTTGGCTTCCCTAGGAATAAAAATAGAAGGAAGAGGTTCCAGTCAAAATGACAATGTGGGTTGTGAACCTAAGCATTGTGCCTCCGAGGGCACACTAAGTGAGTTGACTTAGCTCACGCCCTAGTGTGCATTAGGACCTAAGTAACAGCCTCCAAGAGGAGTTATGCCCCCCTCTTCTATAAACTCCACAAATGATTTTCTAAAAATTATTTGACCTTCATCTTCCTTGGCATCAATCCCCAAGGCCTCTCACACCTCTCTCCTTGATCCCAAATTGATCTCTAATTTTTCTTCACCATAGATCTAGTTTTCAAAACCCTAGATGGTGCACCCCACTCATTGAGATTTGCTCATTTGATGTGGATTTGACACTTGGAGTTCATCCAAGTGCCTTCACTTTGCCTCTGAGGTAGCAGAACCCCTCCTCACCTCTTTTACTCACCATTATTTGAGCTATTGTTATGCTACCTAATTCTTGCCATCTTTCTCTTGCTCTTGCCATCTCCACTCATTCATTTTCTCTGGTTTGGAGAATTAGGCTGCCCAATGTTCTCATATTATTGGATGA
Source organism: Picea sitchensis (assembly GCA_010110895.2). Taxonomy (NCBI): domain Eukaryota; kingdom Viridiplantae; phylum Streptophyta; class Pinopsida; order Pinales; family Pinaceae; genus Picea; species Picea sitchensis. The sequence goes on from SNQJ01S0169460.1 coordinate 17,125, forward strand.
ATAATGAAAGCTTTGGAGGATATTTTGATCATTGAGATTAGTCTTGTGATCAAGATCATATGAGGTGATATTGTTCCTTACTCATTTTGTTGTTTTATATGCTAGCATTCCCTTGGTAAATTAGTTTATTAGGGTAAATCAAATAAACATTAATGTTGATGATTTATGTATGTGAATGGTTAGACTGGATCATGAATTAGTTCAGATATTTACATGCTAACCATAATACTATACTGCTATAGATCTACATTGTGTCTGAGTTATGTATCGTTCCCACAAAGCGGTGGAGGAGGTGAGACTTTTGTAGCTGCATTTACAAACCACTTCCCGCTTTTCTTTTCATCTAATATTGATATCATTCCACTTTCATTTTCTATAGTTTTCTAGCTTATAGATAGGTCAAAAAATATATTTTTCATATCATAATTATTTGAAATTTTCCTGCATACACGTAAATTTCAACAAATATTGGTGTTTTTAAAAAGATTTCCAAATAGCTTGTTTGTCAGTTAAGTGTGACACATATTCTGGCATAAGCCGTGATAAACACCAGGAGGCTTCCAAAACAATCTCTTCTGGCTTGGGTGACATATCTCCTTCTTCATTTAAGTTTTTCTGCAATTTTTCTAAGTATTTGGAGCTCATAAAATCTAACTTTAGATCTAGTCATTCCTTGTTCATATAACACTTATGCAATTTGTATTTCATTTATTTGTTAGACCAGAATCAGGCTACCCCTTTGGCCACCGGAGGTTTGCCACCATCTTTGGCCTTAGTAGTGGGTGTTTTAAGCTCTTCATTTTGTTAAATAAAATAAACTTAATGTTTGTTAACAATACTAAGATAGTTCTACTGAGGAGTAGGCCAGCAGCCTGCCTAGTCTCTTCATGTATGTGAAGGACATAAGACTCAAAGCCCTCCTTTTCTCGTGTGTGGGCAAGTTCATCTTGGTAGTAAAGTTAACCTCACTTGCCGGCACCTTTGGGGAGTCATCCCCAAAATCACTTTACATGGGAATAAACTTGTGGTGATTTTCTTATTTGGAAGTTGATCATATCTTAGTTAGTCTTTCACTTACAAGTTTAGTTCCTTTCTAATCTCTCATATGCTCCTATTCTCATGATATATGGTTTGATAACTTAGATGTGATTCAAATGTTTTATATCTCTTACTTTTGCCATTTTGGCTAATCTTAGATACATATGAGGTATGCTTTAGTGATATTTTGTTTTGCTAAGTTCATTGGTATTTTCATGCTACTTCATTACATAACTTGGCATAATTTAAAGTGGTAAATGATTAAGTTTTAAAACTACATTGAAAACACACCTATGCTCAATGCCTTCCTAGCTCTCACTTTCAAGCGCACAACACATTTTAATGGTTTAACATTTCACATGCTTGGTTTCTAGTTGCTCACGACCCTCTTGTGGTTTGTACACACATTTGGCATATCACATGTTTTGATGGTTTAATTCTTCACAAGTTAAAGTTTGATTGTTCATGGTTTAATACACTTATGATATGATGCTTATAGTTTAGATGTGATGGTTTAAACACTTATGCTCAAGGCTTAACTCATATTAATCTTTTAGGCTATCACACTTAACACATTGCAAGCACACCTTAAGTCACTCATCTCACATGCTTATGGTTTTAATCTACCTAAGTGCTTAAAGTTTTATCTTTCATTTATCATTACATGGTTCATGGTTATATGGTTAACTATCTTTTAAAGTTCTTTCATGATGTTATATTGATGATTTAAACATTGTGCCATAATATTGTTGTATCTATACATGTTGATGGTGGAATAATCTTATATGTTCTGCTTTTATACACTTTTTGCCTTCACGGCCATTCACTAATAAATCAAAATAAAAGTGTTTAAAACTTGTTAAAATACATCCAATACACTTTAAAGACCCACCCGGAAATCCTAACAACACTTAGTAACATTTTAGGGTCTACATCTCTTTCCATCATCTAAAACGGCTTTGAAGGACAAACTACCATGGCGGGGACCGTCTTGTTGGGGAGATCCTGCAGGTTCATTTCCTTACTTGGTAAAGGGCTTAATGGGATGACCTTTGGAAGCTAGGTCAGAACGAGTCTCAAAGATCTTGAGCACCGCGCTATTTGGTGGAATTAGAAGTTGAGACACACATCTAGTTAGGGGTGGGAAATAAAATACTTAAGAAAGTACACTAGTTGCATAGATCACATTGTGTATGTTTGGGGAAGTAGATGTATCGATAGGCAAACACACTTTCTGATAATCTCATTGCTATATCTCCTTTCTTACAACTACTTGTCTTTATCTTTTATGTTGATGTGACACATTGGTTCATTATCTTGATTATCTTGTAAATCAATTTGTTAGGTGTGATAAAGCAAGTGATTGAGTATCCAACTGGGGAGGTATCACTTGCTTTGATCCTTGAGTGCTTTGTTGGTTTGCTTGTCAAGGAAGGCAACCAAGTGGAGTAAGTGCCACTTGGGGCATGTCATTTAGGGGTGTGAATTGTTTATATCTCTTGTATATCTTGTACATTTGTGCATTCCTAATCACTTGATGTATATTGGTAACTAACTGGCCAATCTTGTAAATTTGGTAACACTTAACCATTCTTTTGTATAGTTGTAATCTTGGTTTGGGGTAGTTTAGTTGATTTACTTGTAATACTTCTTGTAATTGAACAACCCCAAAACATAGTTGACCCCTTTGCCCAACCTTAGGCACTTAGTCTTTAATTGACTTAGAAAGGGTCAGCTTCACATTTAGACTTAGGATCTTGCACTCTACTGTCGCTTGTCATATTAGGGCTAATTTCCTTAACCTTTAAACAATTGAAATTAACTCATAGAACACATAACTTTAAAATTAACTTAGCAACTTAGGGACTACCCCCCTTGGCTTCCCTAGGAGGAAGCCTAGAAGGAAGAAGTTCCCGTCAAGGTGACAGTGTGGGCAGGAACTTAGACATTGTGTCTCCGAGGGAACACTAAGTGAGTAGGACTTAGCTCACGTTCGCAAGTGTGCATTAGGACGGCAACAGGAATAAAATCAAGACTTTGGAGGTCAAATTGGTGGATTGGCCAAGTGTGTGGATGCTATATTAACGAGGTGATATCATTTTATTGTTTACTACTTTGATGCTTTTGGTTATTTTGGCCTTGATAGGAGTACTATTACTCAATAGGGTAAGATTGCTGAACTAGTTTGATTAGTGATATTTCTATCTATTTACTTGAGTGGTTTTAAATACAATATATGTTTTGTTTAACAAATTGTGTTGTAAGATTGCTCTTGTAGGTGATACCATTTTCTAACTTTGTTTGTAAGCAACCGAAGTGATTGAATCTGAAATTGGAGAAGCGGATGGTCTAGTTTGACTTTTCATTTCCTCCAAATCTTTGAAGAAGATCCCTCCACAATCCATCAAGAAGGACTCCATTGCCCAACACATTCTAAAGCACAAGTTTGCTCTTTCTCTCCTTCTCTTTTAAAAAAGGCAATTTCTTGGTTACTTGGTTACTTGGTTCCTCTCATGCAAAGAAGAAATCTGTT